>CAAKHD010011478.1:42246-57246 GCA_901007705.1 Fistularia tabacaria | reverse complement strand
CGCCGTGCGCCGAGAGGAGGGAACGCAGCATCCTGAAACACAGCACCACAGGGGGGGAGGCTGATTCAAAAGAGCTGTGGACTCGGGACTGGTCGCCGTGACGACAGCAGCTACAAATCTCGTGACGGACCGATTGTCTTGACATCTCAGAGATGTTCGTCCCGTGATGGACGGACGTCTTGACATCACACTGACAACCGTACTGTGACGTACGGGTGTCTTGACAGTAAAAGGGACGTTCATCTTGTGATGGACAGACATTTTGTCACCAAAGGGACAACCATCCATTGACAGGCATGCCTTGACATCATAGGACGTCCAAACCCATGACGGACAGATGTTTTGATATCATAGGGACGTCCGTCTTGTGATGGACAGACGTCTTGACAACATTCCCTCACCGTCTGGGTCCTGTTCTGTGTGTTCTCACCGGTAGAGATAGTTGGGTCTGTTCCCGGCGATGACGGCGACGGGGACGTTGAAGACGTTGTTGGTGGTCAGCTGGAAGGGAACGGAGTTTAATTTTCACATGAGCCGGATGTTTCTAACTTGCGTGGACGGGCGCGTAAGGAGGCGGGGCTTGCGCGTGTCTTACGGGGTCCGGGTTGAACTCGATGGGCGCCGGGTCCTTGCAGCTGCAGATGCTGCCGTAGCCCTCCACTTTGCTGCAGAACTGCTTCCTGCGGCGGTTGAGCTCCGTCTCTGCCCAGTGACACTCGGCCTCTGCGGGACAAACGGCGCCGTTGCAGCCTCGGACGCCCGGACGGCGGTCGGGCCGCGCGGCGGATCTTACCCTCGGAGGCGGTGAGCTGCACCTCGGTCTTCAGCAGCACGGGGTCCCCCCAGGTGGACAGCGCCGGAGACTTGGCGTGCTTCTCGCCGTAGACCTGACCTGCACGGCCGGACGTCGAGACGCGTTCAACGACTATTTTCGTAAGAGGTCGATTTGGCTATCGGACCGACGCGGGACGACGTTTAACATCCACGCGAAGCCCCAGAGCGCCCCCTTGTGCCCCGAGGGTCACACCACAACGAGAGAGTAAATCTCCTGACCTCCTTTTTTCACCACCAGGGTCCACATGTCCCTCCAGCCGAGGTTGACGGACACCTGACTGCCGAGGCCCTTGAGCAGGTTCTTGGCGGCGTCCTTCAGGTGGAACGTGCCTTCATCCTGAACCAAAAAAAAAGAAAAAAAACGCAAATTACATCCACTCGTTTCGACGGAGAGCCCGGAGATGACGACGCTTGGGATGGCGGTCCGACGCCGACCTTGATGGTGAAGATGAGGACGCGGCCACGGGTCACCATGTTCAGGAAGAGGATCATGGCTTCGTCCTCGTGGGGGGAGTAGGTGTCGAATATCCTCTTGGCCATCACGTGTCCCTGCCGATCACACGGGTTTCAAGTAACTTCCCAGGTGTTTTGGAGGGAAAAGTTAAAAACAGGTTGGTGGGAAGCGTCGGGCGCAGAACGTACGGTGGCCTGGTTGAGGACGATGACGTGGATCCCCCGGCCTTGCTCCCGCATGTCGTCCTCCAGAACCTGGCGGGACGGAAAACAAGGTTCAGCTGCGGGTCGAACAAATACGCCGAATTTGCAGCGCGTGAAATTACAGGACATTCAAAACTCAAGGACAAAGTGGTAGAGAGAATTTGACTGAGAATTACGAAGAAGAAAAAAAAAAAGATGAGGAAACACTGGAATATCTGGAGGAGAGGTTGAAAAGGCCGAGCAGCAGAAACTGTGAGTGGATAAAGAAAGTGTTTTTAATTTTAAACTCAAAAGGTTTAAATCTGAAATGTATGATTTCTTTGGGAAACAAAGAAAATGTTCCTTGCGGGAATAATTTATGGAGAAACTCCGTTTCACACCAAGTCACGCCGGGTCCCCGTTGTAATATTGCAATATTACTGTGTTCAATATTACTATATTACTATCACATAAGATGACATGAAGACGGAATAACAATTAAAAAAATACATCTAAAAAGGTCAACAAATAACCAGCATGAATAAGAATGTTTTCTTCTTCATCCCTGTTGTTGTCACTCTGTCACTTACTTTTATCCTTGTTGTTGTCTTCGTCCTTTTAATTAACTCGGCTATTTCTAATTATACCCATATTTACTGATATTGTTATTGTTGCTCTGCTGTGACAATCGAATTTCCCCCCAGAATCTTATTTTATCTTAAGAAGAAGAGTGAAGACTTTAAAAGTAAGCAAGAAATAAATAAAAAAAAAAAAAAACAGAAAGAGAAAGAGTGCAGACTGAAAATGAAATATTAAAACAAAAACAAAGTTCCTGAAAATAACAAGTGTAGGAGGCGGGAGACCGGCTTTGCTCCAGAGTGACTCACAGTGGTCCCGTCCACCGCCACGTAGACTTTGGAGCGGCTGGAGTAAACCTCGATGTCCAGCACCTTGCGTCCGTTGGGCGGCCGGCGCGGCGTCTCCATGTTGGGCAGGACGTCGTCTGCGGGGAGCACCACGACACAACGGCCCCGCTGAGCATCCACAAGTCACCAACCCGCCGGCCGAGGAGATCGCGACCGGGTCGGAGGTCGACACCCACCATATTCCTGGGCGGCCGCTTCCTCGCTGGCGACTCTCCTGGTGTCCAGGATGAGCTTGATGTTGACGATGACGGTGACCAGCAGGAAGAGCACGGCGCCGGCCTGGGCGGACACGAAACACAAGCCCGTGGAATTTCAGCTTGATTTCCATTTTCAGTCCCAACTCTCTCAGATTCTGGTATTTCTACTCCTTTGTTATTTGATTGAAATAAATCTCCGGTATTAACCCTCTATTAAATCAAATCACGTTTTTCATGTAGTTTTTCCATTTTATTCCTTTTAATCAACTACACCAAATATATTACGGTGTCTGGATTATTTCTTCCTGTTTGATTCCAGGGGAATTCATGCAAGATCACATAACTACTCATCATTTCATTTGTATTGTCATTCATTCTTTGTTTTCAGGAAAATGAAAATACACAAACAGTTCTTTGCTTCTTCCAGGCATCACAAATTATCTTTTTGCGCTGCCCCACTACCACTTCTCTCATCTGCAACACATTTATATGTATACATTTATACCATTTCATCCTTACTACCCACATCATGTTCACCTGTTATTGTATAACCATTCCCTGCGAGAGGATTTTATCATTTGTATTCTAGTATGTTTCTTTATATAGTCATTGCTCATTTTGTCTTTAAATCCTTTTTGACACACGTCCAGTTTTCTACCCTGTAATGCTGCTGAGGCAAGTGAATTTCTCCATTGTGGGATCAATAAAGTTTATATTATCTTATCCATTTCCAGCTAATTTTCTCTGTAGTTAGTAGAAGGGGTCTTTGCACTCTTAATCTCATGGCTGTTTCTCCAAAGCCCTCCAGCTCCTACAGGTTGTATCTTAACCCCCAAACCCCCTCTGATACTGTACCTTATCGATTAGTCAAACAGCCAATAATCGAACTGATCATCGCAGAGGAATATCTGACCTGGCAGAAGCGGCGGATTGTCCGCTTGTTGGTCAGCCGGTACTTCCAGCTGAGGTACAGGCTCCGCTGCTGGCGGGGGATGAACGGCTTCGCCCGGGGGTTCGGGGTCCAGGACTCCATCCCGACCGGTCAGACCCTCCGCCTGGCCTCCTCCTCCTCCTCCCCCTCCTCCTCCACCCGGTCCGGCGGCCGGGACATACACGGTTCCGCGACACCCACCGACTCACATCGCCACCTGACACACACACACACACACACACACACACACACACACACACACACACACACACACAGAGAGGACGGGCTAAGTTAGCTTACCACAAACTTTAGCTAAGGTGCTACTAGCTTAGTCGGCTAACTGTGTCGGATTTAACATATTCAAATAAATTCGTGAGTCGCCTGGTCACTTTTTTTGTAAAACTCACGGGTTTTCTTCGCTAAAAGTCGCACTGCCGTTTTAATTTTGTTGTCGGCGGTGGAATTCGGGGAAACGAGACGCTGGTTGTTAGAGCAACATGATACTTGCAGCGTCCCTGCTGCTCGGTTCTTCTTCGCGGGCAGTGGAATGTCGTTAAAGCCCCCAGGTGCGCCCCCTAGTGGGCCGGGGAGGGAACGCTCTCTACTCGGCAGCGGAACAGCGTATCCAAGAGGCGACGTTGTTTTTATCATGTTATTATTCAGCTTTTATTTGACCTTTACCACAGTTGACCGAAAACGTGAACTTGAATTCACGGAAGAAATGAATAGATTTGGGGGAGTCACAAACCTTATGACTGAAAACGTCAGTCATGACCAACTTTTACGTATCAATTTTGCTGGAAATGACAAAAAGGTTAGGAGAGGCTAACTGGTTTCACTGTCTGGAGTCTCCATGTTCTCCTGAAAGTGTTCTCTCTATGTCTTTCCCCCGCCTCACAGTCCAAACACAGCGGTTAGAACTTTTGCCTGATAGTAAGACAGTCCAAAGTTCTAAGCCAATGGTCAACTTGGTTCTCTCTGTTTGGGTTGTCACCATTCTCTCCTGCCTGAGTTCTCTGCAGGTTCTTTGTCTAAAATGGTCTAAAATAGCAGTGAGCAGGTCCATTGATGATTCTGAAATTGTCCAAAACAGTGACGTGCGGTCAGGGGGACCTTATAAAACGAATAGATGAAAAATATATTTGTACATATTTGTCCACTGGTCTGTGATAGAAATGTTGTTATTGTATGATTGCAGTCATTCCAATTATTTTATATTGTCAATATCACTGAATTTGTGTATTTCGATGTTCATTTATGGTGGAAGGACGATAAGTCAGGCAGTGACGAGCTGACTACGCCAGCCTTACACATTGAGGACATGCAATTGATCTCTTTATATCCCCGATGTAATGTTTGTACACGCTTTTAATAAATGTCCTCATATTCCATAGTCTAGGTCATGCATTTAACATATGTGTATAACATCTTAGTCCTGTTCATCTGACAGAACGCCGCTGTGAAAAAACAGAAGGGAGGCAGCCAGTACCTCTGCCTCACCGAGGGGGGCATGTGTGCGCACGCGGGCTCGTTCTGCTGTTGTTCTTCTTCTGCTAGCGAAAAAAACAGTCAAGTGGAGAAAGTGAAGTCCGCCGCGTCAGTCCGTTTGCTTGTGTTTTTTTACGCTGGTTGAAATAATAGAAGATTATGTATCTAAGTTTAAAAAAAAAAACTTCTCAAAACTGGACTGTTAATCAAAACTGGATGGAAGACCGATGCTGGAGCATAATGATTTGCTTCAAAGTGCGGGTATTAAGACTGACGGGATTGGTACTGACCAAGGGCAGCTTTCCTCCCTAGCAATCCTCTCTATTGAGATAGAGAAACTTTTAAAGCTAAAAGAAGATAAAGAGGACTTTTACACCAAAGTCATCGAGATGTTGGCCCAGAAAGACAGGCGAATGGATTTCATTTACAAGTAGAGATAAGACCACGCATGCACTGCTGTCCACTCCACAAGAACATTTAGATTAAACCTTCTACTTTGGCCAAATATGTAGCTTACCTATGCGTGTGTGAAAAATGCTGATAAGGGATAGAAAAAAAATAACCGGTAGACAAAGTGCAAGCAGCCAGTTGGTGAACGGTGAATTTATGCTCCTCTGTTGAATTCATGTCCAGTATTTGTAAATCTGACTTGGTCCAAAATGAATGAGTGGGTGGACGGTTGATTAGCTCTATGTGAAGCCCTGAGATTGACAGCTGAGCTGTTCAGGTTAAGCCCCGCCCCTTGTTCCAGTGACAGCTGGGATTGGCTCCCCATATGAGCAGGGCAAGATGTATAGATTGTGAGTGAATGACTGTTCGTCAATGTATGTGAATAATTTCCATCCCCAAAGTTCGGGGGTCGTCGTCTCCTTCGAGGAGCACCGCCGTGATTAAAACTTAAAGTCCACGGGGAACGACCTTACCGCGTCACAAAACAGCGGCCCAATAAAAGTTGAACATTAGCGGTTTTATGGCGCCGCACCCCGGGGGGGGGGGGGGCCGCACCAAAGGGCAGCGCTGTCACTTCACCGGCGGCGAGCGGCATGAGCGTCGGGCGTCATGAGGTGAGCGGCCGCCGATCCCGTCCTCAATGTTGCGGGGTCTCATCTGACGTTGAGATGTTTGCCGTTTCTGTCTCCCAGCGGCGGTCGGAGCGGGAGGACGCCGGAGGCCGAGCTGGAGGCCCTGCAGTGCCACTTCACCTGGGGCCTGGACGGCGGCCGCTCGCGACTCCTCCGACTGCGGGACAAGCTGGAGGACATCGGCGCGGAGGAGGGCTACAGCTGGCTGGGTCACATCTACAACCTCCTGGGCTACGTCCACCTGCGGCTGGGCTCCGCCGCTGACGCGCTACGCTTCTTCGGCAGGGCGGCGGAGGCTTTCCGCCAGATGAGGAACACCGTCTCCGACGAAGGCCCCTGGCTGGTGGTCAACTACGGTAACCTGGCGTGGCTGCACCGCCACCTCGGCGAGCCGGCGGAGAGCCGGGCGTACCTCGCCAAGGTCGCCGCGCTGCTCGGCGAGTACCCGTCCCCGTGCCCGGACGAGCTCCACCCGGAGATCTGCGCCGAGAAGGCCTGGACCCTGATGAAGTTCGGCGCCGGTGGCAAGCTGCGGGCGGTGGGCTACTTTCAGAGGGCCCTCCGGATGCAGCCGGACACGGTGGAGTGGCACACCAGCCACGTGCTGGCGCTCGCCGGCGCTCACGAAGAGCGCGGCGCGGCGCTGGAGGAGGACATCTTTGAGAAGATGAAGGTGGCCAAGGAGCACGAGCCGGAGAACCTGTACCTCGCGGCGCTTTACCTGGAGGCGTGCGCCGGCAGGGGGAGACGGATCGAGGAGGAGGCGCGGGACTTGGCCAGGAGGGTCCTGAGGAAGCCCGTCAGCAGCTACAGCGGCATCAAGCCTCTGCTGAGGCTCTACGGACTCCACATCTCCCTGGACGAGGCCATCGACCTATCAGAAGAGGCTCTGGAGAGACACCCGGGGGAACGCTACCTCAAGGCCTGCGTGGCGTCCTGCTACATCCAGAGGATCGTCCTGCATCGGGACAACCCTCCCGAGCAGAGCATGCTGGACCGCGCCGCCAGCATCCACCGCGAGGTCATCGCCCATTACCCCGAATCGGCCCTGAAGTGGCGAATATCCCTGGCGAACATCCACGCCGAGTCGGGCCGCGGCCGGGAGGAGGCCGAGCAGATCTTCCGGGAGCTGCTGGAGGCGGAGCAGGAGCCGGAGGACAGGCAGATGCTCTGCAACGCCTACGCCAGGCACCTGAGTTCCGTCCACAGGGCCAGCTACGAGTCCATACGGTTCCACATGATGGCGGCGGCCATACCGCGGCGGTCCGCCTTCCGCCGCCACAGCATCGAAATCCTGGGGAAAATCAGGGACAGGAGGAGGAACCGGATGTGCGAGGAGATCGAGGAGTTTCTGGCGGAGCTGCAGGAGTGACAGCGCCCTCTACTGGCGGCCCGCAGCAACGACACTCCCGGTGACCCGTTCGCTGTGATTTCAGGACCCCTTATTTATATCCTGCGCAAAGTTCTGTGAATGGAATCTGATGGTATTCACAAGTGGAAAATAAATAAAACGATTATGACAAAGAATACGACGTCGCGCTTCCTCGTAGGGAAAAAAAACAGGAAAACACAAAAAAACACGGTGAACTTAAAAACCTAAAAGAGCGGTAGATGAAATTTGCAATCCCAAGAACAAGTGTCATCAAGGCAAATGCAAAAACAAACAGTTTTAAATTACAACATGAAATATTATTATTCCAGAGAAAACAATTTAAAATCTTAAGCTGGAAACAGAATTTGCGGAGCTGGTTCGCTTCACATGCTTGCAGCAAAGGTATGTACAAGTGTGTGTGTGCGTGTGTGTGTGTGTGTGTGTGTGTGTGTGTGTGTGTGTGTGTGTGTGTGTGTGTGTGTGTGTGTGTGTTGACGTGAAGCTGGAGTGTTTGTCATTGCCACATTATAGCTCACCGGTTTGTTTAAAGCACACACACCCATGCACATCCAAACACACACCCTTAGGCACAGTGATGTTTATTGAGAGATCTTCAACTTGATACCGCTGAAACTCCAACAATCCATGAATCTCATAAAACCTGATGTGAAACGCAATCAAATGTATTATTTTAGGCGATAAGATGAAGAAAATTGAAAAAAAAAACAAGCCCAAAAAACAAGTTCCCTTTTTCCGTCTGCAATTTCCATTAAAGCAAAAAAAAGGAAAAACAATAGGAAAAACACACAAAGACGATAAAAAAAAAACAACACAGGAATGACCTCAAAATAGTTGAAAAATTGCCAATAAATGAGAAACAACCTAAGAATAGGCAAAAAGGTGAATAGAAATTATGGGAGAAAAATTGCAAGAAATCAAAATATCAATTTGAAGAATAGTGGGTGCAGAATGTCAAAGATGCACAAAGTTTGTGTTAAATTTACAACTGACGTCAGGCGGCGTCAGGTTAAGGGCCGAGGGCGGCTGCTCTGCAGACGCGTCAATGGATCACCTGCTAATTACTCAAACAAAGAGCCTTTGTCATTTTTGCCAAGATGCTCCCAAATATTTCACGTTAAGTCACGCATGCGACAGCAAACACCCAACTGCTTTACCGCAACCGGCCATTAGGTAGAGCATATATTTATAGAAATATATTTACATCTTGCTTCAAGTGCACATAATTAGCATCAATGCAATAGCCCTCACGTCCCTTTCGTTTCTCCGATGGCTGTTACTAATCTCGATGTTTAGCCAGTTAGCGGCGGCGTGTGTGATGCTAGCCAGACCACGGCGCTCATCAGAGCTAGCGGCTTTTACAGCCCAAGTGGTCCTGTTCGGTGTCATTTTAATTTTAGAAGGCTAACACAGGAACTAGCAGCAAAACGTCCATGCCAGTACTCACCAGGTCCGGCCCAGAAGATTATCTCAAATCAGTTATAACAGTCGATATATTCTTTTTGGTGAATAATCAAGACTGTTTTGATAAGTAATCTTGCAGTACCAATGTGCCGTGCTTACGCTCTGAGACATCAATGAAATAATCCCAATATAATCTCAGTATTCCACGACTCCTGTTTATTATTTTGCAGCAGCAACAAAGAATAGTACAATCATTTGACTGAAAACGTCAAGATACTTTTCAAATCTCAGTTCTGACCAAAGCTGCAGTTACGGTAGTCAACCTCTCGATGGCAGCACTGTGTCGAAGACCCTTCAAACCCGAGTTCAAATGTTGGTTAAGGGACATTTTTCAATAATTACTCTATCATAAACATTTCATTGTTTGTAATTACCGTTCCTGACAGGTCAACTAATGAGATTCTCACACGATTTTTCCCCTCATACACATTTAAGTATAAAATCAGATTTGTCATCTTTGTGAAACCACATTTATATCATTGGCCCATTTCTTGTGTTTTCACACAATACTATTTACACGATGGTGCTATTTCTGGAAAAACATGAAAAATACTCCTTTTCTCTGGAGCAACATGCGTGACCCTGTCTACCCGCATTTTGTAAATGAACAAATGTAACTGACGCTGCACCCTGATAACAGAGATGCATATTTCGTTTTTTAAGCCTTCAACCATCCCGAGTGAGGCTTCGGACATCAATTAGTAAGAAAAAAAAAAAAGAATACCAAACCAAACACAGATTAAAACACAAAAAGTTGGCAACTTTTAAGAAGCTGCAATGAACCTTCAAGACTAATTCCGGTCCCCAGTCCCCCCCCCCTCCCCCAAACCGGCATGAAAGGGAATGATTGACAGTTGGCACAGTAACGCATTTGCAAACATGCTGGTTGCGAGGGCGCAGTTGTCAACTTTGACATCTGGTTAAATTAAAACAGCACTTTGAAAGTTGTGTCTGGCTAGAAAGTGATAATTATCCCGTCGAGTGGGTCCAAAAAGAAAGATCACAAACAAGAGGAAATGAGCCAAAAAGCGAAAGGAAATAAGCCAGAAAAAGTATTTATAAACACACATACAGCAGAACCTAGGCTTACGAACGCCTCTCATCGAGAACAAATCGGCCTACGAACACATTTTTCAATCAAATTTTGAATGGACCTGTGAAAACAAATTTCTTCAGCAAGCTGGACCTCATTATGGCTCCCAAAAGAGTCAAGAGTGCTGCTGGGGTGACCTGAAGACGGAAATATTAGCGAAAAGTGAGAGCGGTGTTCGCGTTACTGATGCCACTACATGGCGAAGTCATGTCAAGAAAGATGCACTAAAGACTGCTGATGTGGCTAATGGGACGGCTACGTCAATGAAGCAAAGGTCTCAAGTCTTATAAGAAGTAGAGCTAAATAGCTGGAGATAGCATTAGCGAGGGTCCCATAGGCGAAAAGTCTTTACCTTTACCGATTTAGTGAAGGAAATGCAGGGTGACAAAGAACAACCAGAAACACAGTGATAATTAAGGTTATCTTGATTTTCTGTCTGGGTTTTTTTGCCGCAAATAGACCAATTAAAAAGATGCAAAAAAGTGCGGCATGTTTTTTGGGGCCGAAGAACGGATCGATGGGGTTTACATTGGGAAAAACTGATTCGGCCTGGGTTCTACTGCACACACACATATAATTATATATGTATATGTATACATGCACAAGAATAAATATATATAATTATATACACACATACACCCCAACAAGATAGACTAACCTGTTTAGATACCACACGTCAGTGACATGATTTGCATCCGTTGTACAACAGGTGTGTATGGAAGCATTGACGTGAGCAATGAAACCACCACTTTCCGCAAGCCTCTATCATCAAAAGGTTATGCATAGTCTCCATACAGGCTGTTGCGTTGCCTGGAGACGCAGCAGCGCTTTGTCCCGCGCCTGTTGTGTCACATCTTGATTTTTCTACATAAAAATGTGGGCTCATAAAAAGGAAGCATGGAACGGGAGAAACGCCCACGGTGACTCATCAGATGATGCACACACACACACACACACACACACACACACACACATGGGAGTGATCCATCATTTCTTTGTCCTCTCATGTTATGTCATCACACTTTTTTCCTTTCAATATTGAATCTTGCCATGTGAATTATTTAACAATAAATGATGAATCCTTGTAGTGTATCTATGCATAAAGAACAGGTTTAAATTCACTTTTTGTTTACATGGATAGATGCATAGCTTAATGAGGGTCTTAAAATATACACTTGTAGGTTTTATTTCATTTTTGATGCTACTTCTAACCTTTTGGGATATGTTTTGAATTTCTTTTTATAAAAAAATATTTGTATTTATATTTTTGCATCTTATTTTGGAAAAATAAGAAAAAAAATATGCACAGATGACAAATATATCTGTATATTATCTTCAAATATAATGTTATATATATAAATAATATTGCATGTATATAATAAATGTATTCAACACAAACATATTTATATAAATTTATTTTTTTTCCAGGAATACATATATACATATACACATATATATGTTTACACCCATATACATATTTATATTTATCAATCATATATATATACCAATCATATATCCATGATACATATATTTATACATCATTGATATCTTTGTTCCAGGGCATACACACAGACACACACACACACACATATATGTATATATATATACACACAAACGTAGAAGTGTTCCATCATTTGTTTGTCCTCTTGTGTTTTTCTTTCATATCCTTTCATTATTGAATTTTACCATGTGAATTATTTTATAATAAATGTTGAACTGTTGTTGTTTATCTCTGCGGAAAGAATGTTTGAATTCACTTCTTGTTTGCACTGAACCCCCACACAGCTGATAACGGGGCGTGATATTGGGTCAGCTGTCAATCACGGGGGTGAGCTGTCATCCAAACATTCATCATTTCCACCTATGGATGATTTTCAGTCTTCCATGAACCCGGTGTTCAAACGGCATTTCTAAAAATAGCGCCCCCGATGACAGGCAGCCATGAGGAGCGAGTTCTTGGTCTCGCGACTGGGCTGATGTCTGGATAAACATCGTTTGGGAGCACTTTAACCAGTTCCACTTAGAAATGAGGGACTTCAGGTTATTCCGTGTTCATGTTTATTTAGCGCTGAGTGGGAGACTGCTTTGTCACATGTGTGGGTTCCAACGTCAGTGTGAAAAGGGAAAAGACACCCCAGGCTGTTTTTTGGGGGGGTTTTATGTCCAAGAAAATGTCACCTAAGAGCTATTTGTGAAAACACTTCAAAGACCAAAGTCCCCACTCCCAACCCCCTGGCAGCAGTTAGCTTAGCACAGTTCATGTTAGCCTAGAGAATGTCACCACGGCTTAATGAGGGTCTTAAAATACACAAATATGGGTTTTATTTCAGCTTTGATGCTACTTATTAAATGTTTTGAAAAAAAAGTTTAAAATATATTTGTCTATTATTTTGGAAAAATAAGAAAAAATGTCTAGATACTATATAGATGACTAATATATTTATGTATTATAGTCATATATGACAAATGTATTATATACACACACACATGTGTGTGTATATAATCCATAATACATACAATATATTTATACACATGTATTTATATATATCAATGACTTATATACACAAAAATTAAAAATGTGCATGTGTGTATGTATACATATATGCGAGTATACACACACACACATATGTATATGTATGTCCTGGAACACAATTATCAATACTTTTTATATATATATATATGTGTGTGTGTGTGTGCGTGTATACAAATGTCAGCGTGCACATTTTTGGGCCCGGCTTAAGTGTCGTTGCCATGGCGGCCACTGATGGCCTGGTGATCCTATCCCTCCACACCTCACGGGCTTTTACGGCACAAGCGGAGCACAGCTGGAGAAGACGCTGCTACCGGACTCCACACCCCTGGATGTGCAGGGTGTGAACACAAGGACAAATGCGGTGGAGCTGGTTGAAGGTTGTTCGAATTAAAAAATTCAGTTGACAGCACCGTGGAGGGATGTGTAGCCTTGAGGGGTGGGCGTGAGAAGAATGTCTTTCAAGCCAACGCAAGAGCGTCCAGCCCCAAACCTGTCCCTCAGGTCCGCGCACATTCTTCGATTGAACTGAGCGACATGATATAAACCACAGGAGGCTGCGCTCCGGCGATACTCTCCTCCAGGACCGAGACACCAGCTAGAATGAAGATGCTGCTGCTGCTGGCACTCACCTTATCGCTGCTCTGCTCAGGTAACTCTTCCTCCACCCGCCGCGTCCAATCAACCGTCTCTAGATCTAGCTTCAGATGGGCTGCTGTGGTTTGGAAAGGCTGATAGTATTACAACATTATGTTGTGTTAAAATCACAGGATGTCATTGCTGCAAGAATTCCAAAACTGCATTTAAAATATGAGTTATATTATATAAAATACATATTATATATAAATATTACATTCACCGGAAAAAAAAAAAATCTGAAATTTAATTTGAACATGAATTGACCTGAGACTTGTGATATAGTCCTGTGTCTTTATGTGTAAAATACGAATATTTATACTGAACCAATGCAGCCTCATTTGTACTTTTAGCCCTCACCGTCCAGAAACATTCAGATGTAAATTTGGAGATGCAACATACTCAGTTTATTTATATATATATATATATATATATATCAGATGTATAATCAGCAAAAAGTACTCTTTGTGCTGTATTGCTAGAATACGCTATGTTACAACACTCCAGTGAAAATATAGAGATGGAAAAAGTAATTCATGTTCGCCAAAGAAGGAGAGGAAGAGCGTAAAGTTTAAACAAATATATAAAAGTTAAAAAAAATCAGCAAGTAGAAGAAAAAAAAAAAACGTCCCGGTGAAGTATAATCTCATGCTGGAAGATAATCAATATCAAATATTCAATCAATATCAAATATTCTGTTGAAGTACTGGTTAAGTGCTGTTCAAGTGTTATTGACTTGCTAAAATAGTGCTGTTGAAGTGCTGCTGATGTGCTATTGAAGTACTGCTGAAATTGTATTCAAGTAATCTTGAAGTGGTAATGAAGTACTGCTGAAGTGCTATTGAAGTAGTGCTCAAGAGCTTTTGAAGTAGAGGTCAAATGCAATAGATGTACTACTGAAATGCGGTAGAAGAACTGCTGAACTGCTGTTGGCAGTACTGCTGAAGTACTGCTGGAACCCTTTTGAAGTACTGCCGAAGTGCAACTGAAGTACTGCCAAAGTGCAGGAGAACTCCCGAAGTACTCCTGAAGTGCTATTGAAGTACTGCCGAAGTGCTATTAAAGTACTAACAAAGTGCTATTAAAGTATTGCCTAAGTGCAGTAGAAGAACTTCCAAAATACTACTGAAGAACTGTTGAAGTACTGCTGAAATCGTATCAAAGTACTGCCGAAGTGCTATCGAAGTTATTGCCGAAGCACGGTTAAAGAACTGTCGAAGTACTATTGAAGTACTGCTGAAATTGTATTGAAGAAAACCTAAAGTGCTATTGAAGTACTGCCAAAGTGATATTGACGTACTGCCGAAGTACTGTTGAAGTACTGCTAAAGTGCTATTGAAGTGCAGCCGAAGTGCCATTGACGTACTGCCGAAGTGCGATTGACGTACTGCCGAAGTACTCTTGAAGTACTGCCGAAGTGCTCCTAAAGTACTGCCAAGGTGCTATTGAAGAACTGTCGAAGTACTATTGAAGTACTGCTGCAGTACTGTTGAAGTGGTGCAGGTTTGGTGTGTGACGTTCCTGCGTTGCGTTGCAGCCGCGGCCCTGCAGTGTCAGACCTGCTCCAACGCCGACTGCTCCAGCACCATGTCCGTCACCTGCTTCGCCGAGGGGATGTGCATAACAGCCGCCGGCCGAGGTGAGCCCTCTGCCAACACACACACACACACACACACACACACACACACACACACACACACACACACACACACACACACACACACACACACACACACACACACACACACATACACACAGAAGTGTGTACAGGACCGTGCATGACGCTAGACCAC
>CAAKHD010011478.1:24326-42226 GCA_901007705.1 Fistularia tabacaria | reverse complement strand
CACACACACACACACACACACACACACACACACACACACACACACACACACACACACACACACACACACACACACACACACACACACACACACACACACACCTTTTCAATTCCACAATTGTTTGGGGGCTGAATGTAATTTTTTTCTCTCATTGTTTTGATAGATTTTATATTTTTCAAGCGGTTACTTTTTAAGTTGTTGGAGGCGGGTTGCGGGAAATCTTTGTGATTTAGTTATTTAGAATGGTAAACACATTTCTATTCCTACATTAAAATGTATAAGACTTCTTACTGTTCAAAAAATAAAATAAAATAAAAAGACGGATTCCCTGTCCTTCTGTTCCGGCAGTCACGTCCTCGGGATCGTTGACGGAGGTCATCCACAAAGGCTGCGCAACGGGGGTCCTGTGTCCGATGATGGGCCACCAAACGTACTCTGTCAGACTGAGCTCTATCCACATGGACACCCTCGCCAATTGTTGTATGACGGACGACTGCAACAAAGATATCATGCCGAGTAAGCGCCTCCCTCCCAACCTTTAGCTAACCGTCGTCGGCCGGCCTAAATCTGACCTTTCAGCAGACGGAACACGCGCTACTTTCCGCAAGTAGCTAAAAGCCAAGATGCTAATTGAGTTGACGGCGCTCCTGTTCTCCTCAGTCCCGCTTCTTACTGAAGATAACGGCTTGAAGTGCCACGCCTGCGACCATAATGATGCTAACTGCACCGAGACCCTCAGCTGCCAGGGGTCGGAGAATTCCTGCTTCCAGGCCAACGGTGAGCCGCGGGTCGGGTTGGGGATTCAGTAACTGCTGTATTGGTGAATTAACGCGTGAGTAACGGGTGTTTCCATCCACAGTGATCGGCAGCCACTCCATCTACGGCTGCATCTCCAAGAACCTGTGCACATCGGCCTTCAGCCAGGGGGGCCTTCCGCTTTTACAGTCCCTCGGCTTCATCGCCGGTGGCACCAGCTGCTGCGGCACCAGCCTTTGCGACCCATTGGACGTCACTGTCCCTACCACGCCGGCCCCGCCGCCGCCGGGCACCTGCAAACCCATGTCCGGCGCCGCCGGCGGGCCGAACCGAGTCCCCCTGGGCGGGATGCTCTCGCTGCTTGGAGCCGTCATCTACACCCTGCACTGATTGTAACATCCACCCCGTGGGGAGGGGGGTTTCATGCTCCGTTTGTTATTATCGTCAAGACCTCATTATTTATTTCTTATTTATTATGATTCAGCTTTGTTCAGACTTTTCAGGCTCTTCTGTTTGTAGCAATGCTTAAGTGACGCAGCTCTGGTCAGACGGGACTGAGCGTCTGTGTAAAAAAAACGAATAAAAAAACTTTATTTTGATGTAAATAAAATAAAAAGTTTGATTCCCGATCACCTTTTCTGGTTTCATCATTTTCTCTTTTCTAAAACACTCAAAAACGTGGCGTATCAGGAGCAGATGAGCTGGTTCGACGAGAGCCACAAGCTAACAATAGAATAGAATCGGCTCCATTATCTGGATTACACAACTTACACCTAAATACACACCAATCCAAACACAAGGCGTTATTTTGTTTGTTTGTTTTTTTCTTAACTCTTGCATAATCAAATTTCCCCAGTTTCTTCTGGGGGATTTTTAATATTGGTACTCTGTGAATGTTTAAGAGATTTCTTTCTTTATTTCTCCTTGTTTCAAATAAAAAGTTGATTTATAATTAAGATTTTCTATATCATGTTAACGGCCACCAGGGGGCGCTCTAGCAGGACATGCAAAAAAACGAGACAGACGCGAGCGGTCGACGCAAAGAAGACGACAACGCCGGTACTTGGCACACCCAGCGCAAAACACAGCAAGACACGCAAAATATTTTGAAGACTTCAGTGGTTTTGTTGCACAGGAAGAGGATGAAAGAAACCATCAATGACTTTTCTGTTTGGTTTGATCGGCCGCTTTACTGCCGTGGAAGTAGATAATCTTTCTGTGTAAATATCTCGGTTCACAACGTGGATATCTGCGGCTTATCGTACGGGGCGACTAACATATAGAAAAATATTTTTTTCTTTTAAAATCTAGTGGGTGCGGCTTATATTTTGGTCTATAGTCCGGAAAATACGGTAATTTCTGGACTAGATAAGAGTCCTTCAAAGCTTTTAAAACCTACGCTGTTGGCTTTTTGGATCATTTTTCTACACAAATGTGGAGCTTGTCAGCACCTTCTCCGCCCAGCACAGCGTCAAGTCAATTACAATAACTCAGACAACAGTCAGGTGACCCCACAAAAAGGGATAGGTGACCCTTATGAAGGCCAGGTGACCCCCGGTGAATCACAGGTGACTGTAGACAAACAGTCAGGGGACCCCACAAAAAAGCATAAGTGACCCTGATGAAGGTCAGCTGACTTCCTACGAGGGTCAGGTGACCCCTTAGAAGGCAAAGGTGACCCTGATGAAGGTCAGGTGACCCCAATGATGTTTGGTTGAGCTCCAACAAGTCAAAGGTGACTCCGACGACAGTCAGGTAACCCACAACATGGTCAAGTGACCCCACAAAAAGGCACAGGTGACCCTGATGAAGGTAAGGTGACTCCCTACGATGGTCAGGGGACCCCCGAAAAGGCATAGGTGACCCTGATTAAGGTCAGGTGACCCATACGATGTTGGAGTGACCCTGATGAGGGTCTATGACGCAAACAATGTTCAGGTGAACCTCAGCAAATCAAAGGTGACCCCCACCTGTAGTCAGGTAACCCCCAAAAAATGAAAGGTGACCTTAAGGAAGGTTAGGTGACCCCAACAATGTGGAGGTGATCCCATAACATGTCAGAGGTGACTACCGATGACAGATGACCCCCAAAAAGGCATTTGTGACCCCGATGTAGTTTGTTTGGCCCCAACGATGGTCACCCTAAATACCTGTCAGGTGAGCATGGCAACTTAGCATAGCGGTCAACATGTCAGGTGACTGACCCGTCCCCCTACAATACACACAGCGTGTTTTCAAAATTAGTCACTGAGTCTGAATATCAGCCAGGAGGAAGTCCTATTGTATCAAATAATGTGATAAAATTAAAAAAAGACAACAACAAACAAGATGGACATCCAAAATACGCAAGTCTAACCTCGTCCGGTCACGTGACTGCGGTAATTAATTACCTTTCTGAGCTCCTCTTCCTCTCCCTCTGGGTTCCAAACTCAAACGCATCACGTTGTTCAGAGTTTCAGCCCTTTCCATCATCATTTTATCGTTTGTTTATTTTTTGTAATACTCCATTTCTTCCCTTCTCCTCCTTCATTCTTTGTCCATTTCCAGCGGAACCCACTTCCGCGGGTCACGCGCTCCATCACGTCCATCCTGCGCTGCGCCATCGAGGATCACGTGACTTTGTTTTCCTTTGCTCTGATTGGATAATTGACGCTTTCAAATTGATCCCATTGGACTGAATTTCTTCATTTGTGCCCCACCGCTCATTCTGATCACATGACCACATGACGTAGTTCCTGTCAGCTGACTTGTAGTCTTTGCAGCTCTAAGCCGCTTGCGCAACGAAACGGTTTGAAAAAAATCCTAGAATTGACAGGTGTATTTTTATTTATTGATATTTAAATGTCTGTTTGTCATTTAACTATCAATAAATATTTAAAACTTAAAATCAATTGTAGAAAATAAAGCTTTGTGTTAAAAAACAGGAAAAAAGAATCCCATGATCGCATTGAATAAAGTTAATAATAGTGAAATAAATTCAAGGGAAAACACTTTAAACAAATAAAATCAGTAATTCTGAAACTCTTTCCGGGAAAATCCCAATAAACTATTAACGCAGGTTTGTAATCAAGAGTCGTTTTATTCCACAAATCAGAAAACTCGAGACGATCCGTCGCATTTGGTATCAAAACTAAATTTTAAAAAATTTGATAACACACATTTGATAACAGACGACCTCGCGCCCCGCTCACATCGTCCGTAAAAAAAAATGTGAAAAATAGGAACGTGGAGGCACGACGGGTCCGTCCTCCGGTCAAAGCTCCTCCTTCTTCTTCAGGATGATCTGCCGCACCATCTCGGCCACTCGGGGCCGCAGGTCCTGCACCGACACCTTGGGGCCCCAAGCGTCCACCACCTTGCCGTTGACGTCGATGAGGTACTTCCAGAAGTTCCAGTCCGGCTCCTTTCCGGACGCTTCTACATTGGGGGGCGGGAGGGTGGGAGCAATTTCTCAGCACTGTCTTTATATTTCTAAATTCAAAATCGATCTTTTAATATTTATACACATATATATATATAAAAATATATACATATATTTACACACACACATACTGTATATATATATATATTGTATATGTGCAAGTTATTTGTGGTGAGTCATTCATATTTAGTGCAAAAGTTAAAGTGATGGGATTCCAGTTAAAAAAAAAAGTTGATATATATATATATATATAGTATTTATGAATAATATCAATTTATTTATTTATCCTTTCGTACCATCACTTTAACTTTTACATATATATATATATATATATATATATATATATATATATATATATATATAAAAGATTCAATGGGGAAATGTGATTCCGTCATTTCAAAACAGTTCAATCGTTCGTCAGTTCCCTCCAGGAGGGTCTGGGAACCTGGAAAGAACCCAGGTGAACAGGAGGAGAACGTGGAGAGGACACAGAGAGAACCCAGGCAGGAGAAGATGTGGAGAACCCACAAGGAGAACCAAAACAGAAGAACATAGAGAGAACCAAGGCAGGAGAACATGGAGACTCCACACAGAGATAACCAAGGCAAGAGAACATGAAGAGAACCCACAAGGAGAACATGAGGAGAACCAAGGCAGGAGAACAAGGAGACTCCACACAGAGAATGCAGGCAGGAGAACATGGGGAGAACCCACAAGGAGAACATGTGGAGCACCTAGGCAGGAGAACAAGGAGACTCCCCACAGGAATAACCAAGGCAGGAGAAGATGGGAGAACCCACAAGGAGAACATGGGGAGAACGTTGGGAGAACCCACAAGGAGAACCAAAGCAGGAGAACATGGAGACGCCACACTGCAAGAACCCAGTCTACCACAGCACTGGAAGGAACATGGAACTTTCCTCCCGAGAGGATTCCTGACCTTCTCCGAGAGCCGCTGGAACTCACCGGCGAGATACTTGAAGGCGTTGTTGGCCCCGGTCCCCACCACGGCGATCTTGCTGAAGATGGGGAAGGAGGCGCCGTAGACGCGGCGCACGAAGCTGTCGATGTCCCTGTCGCTGCCGGGCTCCTGCTGGCCGAACTGGTTGCAGGGGAACGCCAGCACGTTGAAGTGGAACGGGCCGAAGTCGCGCTGCAGCCGCTGCAGCTCCTTGTAGTGCTCCTCCGTGTAGCCGCACTCGCTCGCCACGTTCACCACCAGGGACACCTGGGGGGAGGGGGGGGCAGAAGACCAGGATCCTCACGTCATCGCTTGCTGGTCGTCACGGAGACCACGGGGTCGGGCGTCCCTGATTTTCCCAGTCGCTTCCTGACACCGGCAGCTTGGCTTTTCTGGAAATGTATTCTGTGTTCTCACAGGTTCCTTCGTCTACTTCAGAATCAGGAGTGCTTATATAATTTGAGTTAAGTTCAAAAAAGGGTAAGAAAATATAAGCATCAAAAGAAATAATATATAAAAAAAATGAAAAAAAAAAATTAATAATGTCTCTTTTTATTATTTGATTTATTAATTTATTATTTATTTTATTTTATTTTCTGGTTGCTTCCAGACACCTGCAGTTTGGCTTTTCTAGAAATGTATTCTCTAGTTTCACAGGTTCCTTCAGCTATTCAGAATCAGGAGTGCTTTATTGGGGGGAAGAAAATATAAGCATCAATATAAATAATGTTTAAAAACAATCTAAAAAATAATTGATCTATTTATGATATAATTTATTCATTTATTATTTATTTTGTTTTATTTTCTAGTTGCTTTCTGACACTGGCAGTTTGGCTTTTCTAGAAATGTATTCTCTGTTCTCACAGGTTCCTTCGTCTACTTCAGAATCAAGAGGGCTTATTTAATTTGGGAAATTCCAAAAAAGGGTAAGAAAATATTAGTATCAATAGAAATAATATATGAAAAACATCAAAAAATTAAAAATGTATTGTTATTTTGTTGAATTTTAGTTTTAACTATTTCCAGGTAATTTAATGACCAACTTCCGACCACTTGAATCATGCCAATCATTTTGCCAATTTCCTCCTGATTTTCAATTTTTTATCTTATGTATGTATTCATTTCTTAATTTTTATTTTATTTTTTTATTTTTAGCCCTAATGCGATTATGGATACTCCGATCGATCGGATCGCCGGCCGATTTATTCTCAGGTCACATTTTGGTAGTTTCAAAGTTTCCCTGTCTATTTCAGAATCAGGAGTACTTTAATGGGGGAAATTTCAAAAAAGGGTAAGAAAATGTAAGCATCAATATAAAAAATATATAAAAACAATCTAAAAAATAAAAATATATTTATAATTTCTTCATATTAAAATATGAAATGATATTAAAATATATAATACATGTATTATCTAATATTTAAAAAAAATAAATTTATTGTTATTTTGTTGAATTTTAGTTTGAACTATTTCTAGTTAATTTTACACTTCTTTTCCAGGTAATTTATTGGCCAAATTCCTGCCATTTCAATCATGCCAATCATTTTTGCCCTTTCCTCCTGATTTTTGAATTTCTATTCAATGTATTCATGTAATATCTTTGTCCGAGGAGAGGGGGTGACCGGCGAGTCCGAGAAACCCTAATTTTCCCGGTCGCTTCCTGACACAGCAGCTTGGCTTTTCTAAAAGTTTGTCAAATTCAATGAATTAAATAAAAGTCTCAGGTCACTTTTTGGCTGTTTTACAGGTTCCTTCATCTATTTCAGAATCAAGTTTACTTTATTGGGGGAAATTTCCAAAAAGGGTGCACGGATAATATAAACATCAATAAAAAAATATCTAAAAAAATCAAAATACATGATATTTTTATATCTCTTCCATAACTATTTACAGGTAATTTTTTCCGGGTAATTTATTGATCAACTTCCTGCCATTTCAATCCTGCCAAATATATTTCCGCAATTTCCTCCCAATTTTAAATTCTGGATTCCATTCATTCATGTGATTTCTCTGTTTATTTTCTTATTCTTTAGACGTCGCGCGATCATAGATTCACCGATCGATGGGATACCTGGCCGAGCGGGAGGGAGGACGTGAAAAGAGCGGCGTCGACCTCCTCGGGTAGGTGTTAGTGTCCAGGTGAGGGGCGGCGTCGCCATAGAAACAGTGTGTTAGTGCAGGTTAAAAGGGGGCTTCATGCGTCAAGAGGAGGGAGGGACTCTGGAAGGACAGGAGAGCAGAGGAAGTCAGTGGACGGGTGCTGCCATCTAGTGGCTTGGAGGGGAACTGTGTGGGGGGATACACATCTATATATATTTATAAAATAAATATTTATTCATTTTTTTAGATTTTTAGAATCACGGAACGGAAACTCTCTTTTAGGAAACTCTTTTTATCGTAACTTTGTAACTGTTGAAACCTGACAGACTTTCCATTAACTTAACCTTAGAAATAATAATAAAAAAAATAACTTTAAGATATGATATGATGTTAACTTTTTGATTTCGATGACATTGAAAAACTGAGCAGGTTTATAGAATTTACAATGGCCCCCCAAAAAAGTTGGATTTTGTAAATGGTGATGACGTCATCATCGCCTCCCGAATGACGTCGTGGAATTTGATGTTTCCGGCGGAAAGAAAATACCCAAACAAACAAAAAAAACAAAAAACAGCGCTCAAATAAAATCAGATTTTAAGGTGAAAACGTATTAATCCGAAGTATAACTTAACTGATAGAAAGAAGAAACCAGGGTGCAGGACGGACCTCCAGAGGTGCCACGTCGTAAACGCGTAAAGCCGCACCTCCTCCCCCCGCCCACGAAAACAAAAAACACCCACTCGCCCCCCAACCCTGCCAAAAAAAAAAAACAAAAAAAAAACCACGCACCTCCATGCAACAGCTGCTCTGCACCCACAGGTCACCCCAAAGTTCCCGCAGCCCCTCTCCCGTGCAGCGGGAGGACGACTCACCGCTCCCCGGTACTTGTCCAGGGACACCAGCTTCCCGCGGCTGTTCACCACCTTGAAGGTGTAGAAGTCCCGCTGTTTGGCGCCGGCGAGGCCGCAGAGGGCCAGCAGCGCGGTCAGCAGGCCGGGGAGCATCTTCAGCCCGAATGCCAACGCAGCAGCGGCCCCGGAGCAGCAGCAGCAGCAGCAGCAGGAGGAGGAGGAGGGCTGATTCTTCGTCTGCTGCTCTTGACCGACTCTCTGCCGCCCCCTGCTGGCGGGAGGTGCGCGGTGCAGGCGGGGCTCACCTGAAGGGGACGCCATATAAATGTAAGGAAATCATATAAGGTCATATATATATACATATATATATATATATATATATAAAAAATCATATATATATTCATAATCACTTTTATCAATTTTAATAAATAAAAATATTAATTATATATAAAATGTTAAAAGTTGTTTTTATATTTAAAAAAAACAAAAATGATAAAAAAACTAATTATTTTGGCTTTGGCTAAAAGACACAACTGAAAACAATGGTGACCTGCATATTTAGGTGTTTTCACTCTAACTCCCCCCCCCATCTATAAGCCCGAGTCCTTGTGTCCCTTTAGAAAAGGGTCTGTCATCTAATCTACCATAAAAAGAAGCTGGACCGTCAAGTGCATTATTTTTATTTTGACCAACCGACGCCCAGGACGGCAGCGGAGGGTTGTGGGTGGGAGGGGAGGGGCACAGGCTGCAAAGAGGGCGTGCGGCTGAAGCAGGAAGCGAATGTGGACCCCCGTCGCCCGGGGTGACGCTCCTCGTGACCCCGCGGAGGTGGGAAGGAGGCGGGACCGGAGCAGCGACCCGCCGCTGACGCCGCCCGCCTGCTAGCAGGTCTCGTTCTTGATCAGCGACGGGAGCCTGACGCGGTTCAAGTGTAGCAGGATGTCTCCCTGGTAGCTGCGGTGGTGCGGCCCCTCGGTGGCGTAGAGCACGCAGAACCCCGTCGGGCCCCTGGAGGCCGCCTCCTTCCGGCGGGCCGAGGGCGGCGCCGGCGTCTTCCCGACGTCCGCCAGCTTTCCCGTCACGGCGTTGGTGCGCTGTATCCGCTGGTTGACCTTCTCCTTCATCTGCTGGTTCCCCAGCTTGCGTTCCTCCAGCATGGCGTGGAAGCTCCTGGCGGTCTTGGTCAGCGAACGGTCCAGGAGCTCCGCCTCCTTCTGCGATTTGGCGTGCCGGGCGATGTCGTCCAGCCTCATCTTGCGGTTGCACTTCTTCACCTCGGCCTGCCGGCGCTCCAGGTCCCGCGGGTCCGACGCCTTGCCGCGCACCATCCAGTGGCGCAGCGGGTCCGTCTCCTCCCTCTCCCACTGCCTGAACTCCTCCTCCGCCTGCTTCTTCCTGCGGATCTGCTCCAGGTGATACTCGGCCACCGACTGGTTGTGGCGCCGGCGGCCGTGGGCTTTCTCCCGCTCCTCGCGCAGGGCGTCCTCCACGTCCTGCTTGATCTTTCTGGCCTCCATGTGATTGCGACGCTTCATGGCCAGGGCCTCCTCCTGCTTGGACTTGATCAGGGCCAGGTTTTCCCGGTGGGTCACTTTGTTGAAGGTGCTGGGCGACACGGGCCGGTCCAGCCTCTTGCGGTCGCTCGCCGCCGCCGCCGCCATGTCCTGCCTCCGGCTGTAGGCGCTCGACAGCGGGCAATCCTGCCTGGTGCAGTCGGCGTCGGATTTGGTGAAGATAGCCAGCCACTCCTGGAGGGTCTCCTCCCGATGGCTGTGGTCCAGCGGCGTCGCGTACCAGCCGACCTCGTGGGCCTCCGTCACCGGGTGCTTGTACTTCTTGTTGGGCGGCAGCTGGTCGCGGCGGAACATCTCGATGAAGGCCGGGCACTCCGGGACCGTCTCGGCGGGCCGGCTGCACAGCGGCTTCTCCGAGATGACGCACATCTTCTTGTTGAACTTCCCCGGGTTGATCTGGAACTTGGTGTTCAGCTTGATGTTGTTGTTCTCGCGGCGGATCACGTCCGTCAGGATGGCGTCGTAGTGGACCGGGTCGATATCCTTTTTCGATCCCATGTCGGAAAGCAGAGCTGGCGAGAACCCGGTGCGTGTTGAGCTGAAAACCTGCGATCCGACGGGACGGATCCCATTTATAATGTTCACCGCCGCCGCGCCGCCGGACGCCCGCCTGTCCTGAACACAGGCCGCGGCTCACAGCTGTCGCCGGTCGGCCGCCGGCCTTTGTGGTTTATAGCCGGCCGGCTGTGTGCCGCTCGGGGGGGGGGGCTGTGATGCTCTGCCATGTGTGTGTCCATCGAAGCCACGAGGCGCTTCACCCCTTTTTCGTCGCCTTTCCGGCTTCGCTCCCTGGGTTCGTTTATCACAGCTGACCGGCACCGATCCGGCGGCTGCCATCATCACAGCGCCAGGCTGTCGTGTGATGATGTGCGGTGGCGGCGCGCCGTCGGGGGGGGTACGAGTCGCAGGAGGCCGCGCGGACGTTAGATGCCTAATCTGTACACTTGCAATGAGGGGGAGGAGGGGGTAGAAACGCCCTCGCCCTGCGGCGTCGGTGGCCGGTGTGGGACGTTCACTCCTCGGGGTCGACCTCTCCGACCGCGTCCGGTGGCGCCGAGTCCCGGACGCCGTCGGCCTCGCAGCCCGCCGGCGCGTTGCAGTAGCTGCTTGACAAGGGACAATCCTCTCTCTGGCAGTCGCCGTCGCCGTCGGCGGCGAAGATCGCCATCCACTCCTCCATCGTCTCCTCCCGGCGGCGAGGCTCGGCGGCGTGCCAGCCGATCTCGTGGGCCTCCGTCAGAGGCCGCTTGTACTTCCTGTTGGGCGGCAGCTGGTCCCTCTGGAACATCTCGACGAAGCCGGGACACTCCGGTACCGTCTCGACGGGCCTGCAGAGGGGCTTCTTCAGCAGGACCAGCACGCCTTTGTTGAACTTCCTCGGGTTGATCTGGAACGTGGTGTTCAGCCGGATGTTCTTGTTCTCCCGGCAGATGATCTTGGCGAAGATGGCGTCGTAGTGGACCTGGTCTATCTGCTTTTTGGATCCCATGGTCGAGAGCCGTGCGCCCGCTCCGGCTGGGCATCCCATTTAAAATTTCCGCGCCGGCTCCCCCGAGCGTCGCGGTTCCGCTCCACAGACGTCACAGCCGAGCGCGCGGTCGCCGCTGCCATCTTTTTGCCGCTTTTCGCTGACATATCCACCGCGTACGCTCCCACAGACAGCGCCTTTCGGGCGCTATGATCACACCACGCCGACTCGACCATGATATTTTTAGAACTGCGAGGCGGCGGAACCCGGACGGAATCCACAGCTCCGCCCTCTCACGATGACATCACAGATAGAGAGCATCCCCACGGTGACATCACAGAGTGGACGGCCTCAATCGAGCCTCCTCCTTTTTGCAGCGCTGAAAACACACACATGTCAAACCAGAGCGAAGCATCAGAGAGGACAAAGAGAGAAGGAGCGAAAGAGTTCTCCATCTAGAACCTGACAGCGGTCGGGTTTCCGTTGGTAGAAATCAGAAACATCAAATCAGGCGTTCTTCATCGTCTTCCGTCCGGCCGGACGAAGCCTTTTTTTCAGAGATCTACTCCACTGAGCACAGTTGGCGAAGAACGTTCTGGTGTGAACTTCTCTGACTGTTCTCCCATCACAGCTCCACCAGCGGCACCCGCCTCACTCCATGTTCACATCAGGAGCTGTGGTGCTGTATGAGGAACTCTGGAATGGCAGAGGCAATACAGTGGTGCAAGACATGTATGCTTGGAGTAGGGAGTGCATCAGGGATCAGCCCTGAGCCCATTCTTGTTCGCTATGGTGAAGGACAGTCTGACGGGACGGAGTTAGACTTGGACCATGATGTTTGCAGATGACATCGCTATCTGCAGTGAGAGCAGGGAGCAGGTGGAGGAAGATCCAGAGAGGTGGAGATGTGCACTGGAAAGGAGAAGAATGGAGGTTAGCCTCTGTGGTCCCTTAAGATCTGAATTTAATCCCTTCCAGAAGTGGGTTCGGATGTTGATTTTTTTTCATATCTTAAATGAATTTTCCATGATGGTTATCAAGAAGATTATTCAGATGATGCGGCGGCGTCATGAGGCGTATTCGTATCTTAAAAAATTCGTATACAAAGTGATCGGTATGTTCAGGGGCCGCTGTGCATGGCTGTGAATGAGAGGGACTCCAGGTGCCCAGAACTGCCACGGGTCACTTTAGTTCTTCAATCTATTTATTTCTGCTCATGTTATTTTGTGCTATCTATTTGAAGATGTGTATGTATATATGTGTATGTGTATATTGTGTATATGTATATTTATGTTGGTATGAGTATGTGTGTAAAACTGTATGTATACGTGTGTGTGGAATGTATGGTGACTTATGTGCATATGTGTTTGCACTGTCATAAGTGTGTATTTATCTTTCCGTTTTTTTTTTTTTTTTTTTTCCCTTTAATTTTGGTGCTGCAACACCCAAATTTCTCCTATGGGGATCAATAAAGTATTATCTTATCTTATTAAAACGTAAATTATAATCCCCCCCCCTTCCGTTTTCAGACATTTTTGAAGGCTGGCGCTGAGGAGCCACATGCGGGTTGGCGACCCCTGCTCTCACCTAACACTGTAAATATAATGACAATACAGTCTCTCAATGTTTTTCTACTCACTCAGTTCGGATGAAACGAAGCTCTTCATCAGCAGCTCAGATGTCCTGGAAAATGGGAGCGATGTCAAAACAGCTTCGTTTGCCAGAATGGGGAAGTCACTCGGAAGCCAAAGTCAACCGAAACGCGTCCAAAGGTGGGTCAGCAACGCTTCGCTTTCAACCACCATCTTGTCTCAGTTCAGTTAGTTCCTCCTGCTCCTGCAAAGCCAAGTCCTTTCCAAAGAACTGCTGCTGAGGCTGAAGAGAAATAAAATGACAACTTCTTGCCATTTCTCGGTGAGTGGGAACAGTTCAAGGTTGGCGGTTTCCATCTGTTGTTGCCTTTGAACGGAATCCATTTGTTTTGTCTGCACTTCTGAGCACGTTTTTCCCATTTCGGCAAGTTCTTTTGGATGATGAAAAATGTCGGGTTTGCCTGCTTTGCGCACCGCTAATCACCTCCGAGCAGCTTTTGCGTAATCGGACCCCTCTTTCGTCAGAAACACTACCATTTCCTCCCGCAGCTCATACATAAATCCAACTTTCCCAACATATTCTAGCTTTGGCTATTTCTTTAACCGTTTCACGTCCGAAGCTCATTTCCAATGGCTTTGCAGGCAGGTAGTATTCATGACTTTTTTGATTTAGCTCCAAGTTCAGCAACACGGTAGCTAGCTTGAAGGGCTCTCTCAGTTACCTTTGTGGATTTTCTCTTTAAAAACGCCGGTTTCTCCGTGTTTTCACGCAGGCGAACAAAGTAGTTTGCATTCTCATTGTGAGTTTTTCCTTTTCAAAAACTTCTCCATCGTTGTCATCGTAGCCTCCCTAGCCACAATGCTAATGTCGCGAATGCATGCATCACTGAGTCTCTTGTCTCCAAGCAATTACCTATCTGCTGCCACCTACTGATATGGAAGAGTGTTACATAATTACTCTGCCAGTCACACAGACATTCGACAATGGAATATTATTTGCAGAAAATAATTCATTCATTTAAAAAAATTTTTTAAACCAATTAGGTGAAATTGGATCATTTCCGTCACAGTGGTTTGTCTGGGTTCTCTGCAGGTTCTCCGTCTTCCTCCCACAGTCCAAAAACAATCACAGTTCAGTTAAGACACTAAACCAGACACGGGCAAACCGCGGCCCGCGGGCTTCATAATCCGTCCTGAACTTTTATAAATTTTATTATTAAATAAAATAATATTATTTGACCTCATTCATTTGGCATTTTCCCTACAATGCATGTGTTTCCCCACAAGATGGCACACTTGGCATACATTGGCTTCTGTTTGGTGTATTTTCTCTCTCGGTCACACGCTTTTCCCTTTGAACCCTTCCATAAAAATGAGTGGACCACGGAAAAGAAAAGTGGACAGTAAAACTATCTTTTCACTGAAGTCCGAACAAAGGCTGTGTGTCTGATATGACAAGAAACGGTTGCGGTTTTCAAAGAATGCAATATCAGCTATGAAACACGCTAACTACGCTAGTAAACGGTCAACGCAGGAAAGACCTTATTTACGGACTCAGCAAAAACATTTTCATCGACAAACTGCGATTCAAGAATCAAGTACCAAGAACCGAGTTTTTCGCTGGCATTGAGATTAGCAAAGGCTAGCAAGCCGTTCTCCGAAGGCAAATTCTTGAAAGGACGTACGATAGAAACAGTCTTATGTGTTCGGAGAGTAACAGCGAGTTTGAACAGTAGCTGCGCCTTTTCGGTAAGGTGTCCAATTCCAAAACAAATATTAAAACCCCGCAATAAAAGTTATTTTCCAAAAAATATGCAAGGTTTATTAGTTTACACAAACAACCTTTCAAATTTAAGAACCCAGCGCGGCCCCGTCAGTCGAAAAGTTCGCCCTCCCCTGCACTGAACGGTCAGTAGATGCTGATTGTTGGCATCCAGGTTAAACGTGGCTGTTGTCCGATGAAACACACCATCTCCTTTCTCCTTTGAGAGTGATGAAATAAATCCAGACACATGGCCGTTTCCTTTTTTCTTTATTGTTTTTCCTAATGTTTTGATGATTTTTTTTTTTCCCTTTTTCTCTTTCTATCCCTGCTTTTGGCACTACATAACTGACGGTGACATGTTAGGTTGTATTTAAAACAAACGTCTATCCAAAGTCTTCATCTTGTGGCAAGCAAAGTATGAATACAGCTAATAAAAATAAAGGCTTACAATTTTTTTTTCGTGTATATGTGTATGTATGTGTGTGTGTGTGTATGTGTGCGTGTTTGTGTGTGTGTGTGTGTGTGTGTGTGTGTGTGTGTGTGTGTGTCCTTCGTACTTTACACATAAAATAAAAACACTTTTTTGGACCCCTTAAAAAACGGGGTATAAAATATTTAACATTTGTATCACAAATCAATGTAATGAGACAAAAAAGAAGAAAACAAACATAAAAACTGTACAAAAATGATAAAATTCATTAAAAAGCCCCATGATCGAATGATGCAAAGAGCACGTCGTTCTGCCTTGTTCTGTTACTGACCGGAAAACCTAATTGTTTTTTTGTTGGTTTTTTTTTTTTTTGTCCTCCTTTCTTTTTAAAAAACAAAAGTAAAAAAAAAACAAAAAAAAAAGGAGAAAAATCGAGGGATGCGAGTTTCACTTCTTCTGCTGGATGAAGTTCAGGTTGACCTGGTGTCTGACGTGGGGGACCAGGGAGAAGTTCGGGCTGGGGTGCACCACCGAGCCTGGCCACGGAGGGAGAGAAGGGGGTTATTCCACACCGAGCGTCACTTCCTGCTCCTTCGATTTCACATGATTCAAAATTGGGAACTCCTTTCTCCTACGCGTCCGGATGGTTTTCTAGGGAACGCCGACATTTTTCAGGGGAAAAAACCATCAGCCCCATTTTGGACCGGAGGAACTTCTACCAGGGGTTTGGAAAAGCCCCGATGTGCTTCTACCAACATCACACCGGGTTAAGACCCCTTCCATCAACCCCGAACTTGCAATCTTTCGAGTGTGTGTTCCACCGATCAGCAAATGGAGAGCGCCGATTGGTGGAAAAACGACTTGCGGCCACGGCGCTTTTGTTTGCATCGTGGAAAAAAAATTAAAATAAATCGGACACAATGGGAGAAGCGTACATGCGGTAAAGCCGGGGGTCTTACCGGGCTGGAAGCCTCCGTTGCCCTGCTGGAGGAAGTTCTGGGGGACCCGGTAGGGCCAGGAGGGCGACAGCGTGTACTGGGGGGTCTTGTTGTGCTCCCACAGCCGCGAGGCCTGGCTCACGCCGACAAACTGGGCGGGAAGGCCGGACTCTGCGGAGAACGCGTGACAAGAAGGGGCCGTCGGTCAACCCTGCCGCCTTGACTGACACCGAATGTGTTCCCTCCGAAGCGGACGATGGCGACCGGGCGGCTCGGCCTCTGTTTGAATTATTTTCGGGTCAGCTGGCGCTGATTTTCGGAGCCGTTCCAAAAATGAACAGCGTTTCTCGGGCCGATGAGGTAAAAGTACGGCTGGAAAAACTCGACGTCTTCCAGAAATGAGGGTCTGTCGGACGAAAAAAATCCAGATTTTGTTCCTTCCGTGAGCTGAAGAGACCCTCGTGATACAAAGCACAAGTCTGGATTTTTCCTTTCTTTCTTCTTTAATTCCTACGCATTCCAATACTTTGTCTGATAGTTGTTGTTTTTTTTTTTTAAACATAATATTTCACTGCCTCTCCTGCACGATCCAATTTCTGCTGGGCAAATTGAAATTTCCCCAAATAAAGGCGTATTCCATTCAATTATACCCTCAGATTTTAATTCATATTATTTCATTATTATTTATTAATTTAAATTATTTTGATTAGTATTTATTTATTTATTTATTTATTATTAATTTATGATAATTTTATTATTTACAATTATTTACTGTTATTTTTGTCCATGGTCTGTTCTAGTATGTTATGCTGTTGCCGTCGAATAATTTCCCGGTAATTTCCCGATCCTGGGATCAGTTAAGCACATCTCATCTCATCTCATCATTCTATCTATTCCTGGGAATGGGACGACTCACGGGCTGTTGCACACTCCCGCCACAAGGGGGCGCCAAAAACACACGCACAACACCAGAAACGTCAGCGGGTCATTACCTGACTTCACCACGGTGCCGTTGCCCATGAGCGACCCCGCCTGTGCCAGGTGGTTGTGCCAGTGGGCGTCCCTGCCCGGCCCTCCGAGGCCCAGCTGCCTCCCCGCCGGCTGGGCGAAGATGATGCTGGGGTCGTTCAGGTTCATGGGGTTGTTGGGGTTCCCCCCGGAGCCCGTGGGGCTCCCCGACGTGGAGTGCAGCGTGAATTTGACGCCGGGCGGGGAGGGGGCGGGCGCGGCGGGCCAGGACGTGGAGGGGACGTGGACCGCGTGGTGGGGCTGCCCCTGCGACTGGTGCTGGTGGGACGAGAGCGGCCCCAGCGCGCCGAGCGGCCCCGGGTGGAACTGCGTGGCCGGGAAGCTGAAGAGGGACAGGGGCACCTGCGGGTGGGCGGGCTGCTTCGGGGGGCCCGAGGAGGAAGCGTTCTTGTTGTGGGAGGGCTGCGGGGAGCTGGAGGAGCTCTGGGGGACAGCGGCGGGCTGCGGGGAGTAGGGCGGCGTCTGGCGGCTGTCCGACTACCAGGAGGAAGAGAACGGAGCGGGCGGAGAAATCCCCGTCAATACATCGGACGCGAAATCGAGATCGGGGGGCGCGGATACTCACGCTCTCCGAGGGGAGCCGGGTCCTCCCGGGACCGTCGGCGGACTGAGGGATGGGGATGGACTGGGAGCTCACCATGGATCGTACCATGTGAGGAGCTGGGGGGGGGATGACAAGTCAGCCATTAGTGGGGAAAATGTTAGCGGGAAAAAAAAAGAAGGGGGTGTGGTGGGCGGGGCGTCCCCGGGGGGGGTACCTGGCGCCCCGGAGCTCCTCTGCTTCAGGTGGCGGTACTCGGGACAGTCCCTGCGCACGTGGCCCGTGTCGCCGCACTGGAAGCACCGCCTGTCTTTGGGCTCGCGCTCCTCCTCCTTCATGTCCTCCTCCTTGTCGTTCTCCTTCTTCTTCATCCTGACGGGGGGGGGGGGGAGGCCCTGCCGGGCTTCCCATCAAAATTTTCCTTGTCGTGCCAAACGGACTAGAATTTCCATCCACTCTTCCGAGAAGCCTACT
>CAAKHD010011478.1:0-14369 GCA_901007705.1 Fistularia tabacaria | reverse complement strand
GGGGGGGGCCCCGCCGCTGTTCCCCCCCGGGCTTGCCGGGGGGGGGGGGGGGGGCACAGGGGTCAGGTTTCGTCATCGCCGCCATCGTTGTGATCCGGAGGCCCGGGTCCACCCACCATGATGTTCTTCTTGTGCCTCTTCTCCTTGATGTGCTTGTGGGCCCCCTGGATGTTCTCGATGTGCACGGAGCACAGCTTGCACAAGTACTGGTAGTTCGGGTACTCGGGGGACTGCTGTGGAGACAACCAGGGCGGAGAACCTCAGTGCCGCGTTCCCCATGTCCCTCAGGTCTTAGCCAGTGTGCTGTGATTTCAAACTTCTCAGGTGGGTTCCAGGGCTCCTCCTCACCTTGACCAGCCGGTGGATGTAGTCCCTGTAGAGCCGCTCCTCGGCCTGCTGGAGGCCCAGCTGCTGCTCCATCAGGGAGCCCTCGTCCGGAGCGGGGGCAGCCTCCGGGACTTCCGCTCGCCCGTCTGCCAGCTGCTGATGTGTCGCTGCCGCTGCTCTCACCCCTGCAGCGACACCAGAAACACTGCACATGTCACGGCGACAGTCGGCCGTCGGCGGGTTCCTGAGGCTGAAACACACGACTCGGCGCGAGGAGATATTTCTACCCGAATGTTTAAAGATATATTAGGGATTCTTGGCTTGGAAAACATCTAGGTTCGAACAAAGGTACCGAGACGCCATGCTGACCGATGATACATGAAGCCACAGGTCACATGATCGTCGCGTGACGGATCTGTGACGGGACTCAAACTGCAAACCTCTAGAATTAAAACGGGCTCAAAAGAGCATGTGATTGGAGTCGGAGGAGCCCCGTGATTGGACGGGGAGTTCGGCCAGGAAGTGACACGGTGACTTGAGCTTTGTGTCTATTTCTATTTCCACAGCACAGACAGCTTGGTTTATTGTATTTGTATTTATTTAACTGAACTATTTCTACGGTCTTTGGGGTGTAGATGTGTTGTTGATGCTCCACAGCAAGTTCATTAAAAGCATCATCCACCCTAAAAAAAAAAAAAAAAAAAACAGACCAGGTTCTGATTTGAAATCCATTTTTTAGCCTGAACCCACCGTGAGACTTCGCCGGGGTGTTGGCGAGAGGGGCGGCCCTCTGCTCAGGCTCGGGGAGGACTCTCTCGGGGGTCCGGGCCCCCGCAGGAGGGCTGGGGTCCCTGTGAGCGGAGGGGCTGCTGTCTGTGGACAGCGACCCCCTGGAGTCGGGGGTCTGAGCCGCCAGCTGCTGCTGCTGTTGTTGATGTTGATATTGCTGTTGCTGCTGCAAACCCCCCGCTCTCGCTCTGGCCCTCTCCCCAGGACTGGTCCTCCCAGAGAGCCTGCCCAAGCGGGAGGCGCGTCCTCTCCTCTTGTCCTGGGGTTCTGCCGTGGTTCTGCCCGGCACGCGGCCGGCCTGGTACGGGGTCCCCGCGCCTTGCTCATCCCTGGCGGCCACGGGGCTCTCCTTGCCGCGGTGGGCGGGCCGGGTGCCGTCTCTGTGTGCAGGGGCGTCCCTGCTGGACTTGTCGGCGGGCGAAGCTTTGGCTCCCCGAGGCTGTGACGGCTTGACGGGTTTGACCAGGTTTCTGGACGCGTCCATCCCTCCGCGCTGCTGCTGGTCACCCTAGCGGACCGGACGCCAAGGAGGACGGGCGCCTGAAATCTGGGGTTCAAAGCAAACAAACAAAAAAAACAAAACAAGTTTACTGCTGGAGCTGAGGGACCAGATGAACACCCACTGACCCGGGAAATGTGAACAAACTATTATTTGCCATTATATTCTGTATATCAATAAATATTTAAAAAAGACACTAAATGACATCCATTTACAGAACAGTACCAAAGCAAATAAGAATATTCATAAATAAATAAAGAGATCATTGAAAAGTTAATATGATGTTCAGGGCCCTTTGTCTTTGTAAAAATCATTTTAAAGGTAACTTCTAATTTGCACTTTAACTTTCAAAATATTTTCTTTGTTTCCTGAGGAGTTCAAACACCTTTTCTGTGTAAATAGCGGCATGTGGATAATCCCAAAGTTATTTATTCAGTATACGGGCATGACAGTTCAACAGCTCTGCAATGCATTTAGATAAAAAAAATATATCAATTAAAAAAAACAACAACACCTGAAGCCATGAAAAGAGCAGCCTCTTGAGTTAGCGCCTGCGGTTTAGCTGCTTCTGCCTTGGCTTCGGTTAGCTCTGTATATCTGTTGCTCGGCGTGCTTTTATAAATGCATCATTAAGTTTGTTGTACGAAATGAGGCTCTGCTCTCCCTGCAATATGCTTTTTCCGCAAACATTGCAAGGTGCTTGGGAAGCGTCTTCGCTTTTGGTTGTGAAGGAATTCCAAACGAGTGACATCGTAACTGTTTGTTTAGTAGGTTGCGGGACTGGTGTGTGACATGCTGGATACAGTGTTTTCTTTCAACAGGCAGTGAACGAAGCATCGATGTTGAACAATTTTATTTTATGTTTTAATTCAAAAAAGGTATTTACAAGTATCAATAGAATTTTCTGTTCATACCGATCCCATCAGATACTTAAAAAATGGCCAGTATCGGCCTGACAGGTACCGGGGATGATACTACCGGGTCATCTCTGATATATGTAAATGTATTTATGCATTATAATCAGCATCAAACTTTTTGCTTACAGATGGCGCCTGAACGCCTGGGTGGATTTACAGGGTGTATTGAACAAAAAAATGAGACTTTGGCATCTTCTGTCCGTAAACGTTTTCAAGCGATGCTCAGACTTGGTTGATTAAATACGGTTTGACTTGTAAAGACAGGAAAAAGTAGGAGAAGAAGAATCTTAGATCTAATCTCATCTTTGATCAGAAGGCCCCACCCGATAACATCAGCTTTATTTTGCTTTGCTTCCTCAATTGAATGAAATCACAAAAGATTTCAAGTCACGTCTCTGGCTGAGATGATATGAGCCTCAATTGTGTGTTTGAGGAGTACACGCGGTGCAATGCTTTATATCTAACACATGTTAAAGCAATATGAGGCCATTGTTATTGCGACAGAACAGAGAATTTAGCATCGTTTACCCAGTGGAATTTAGAGAACGCATCAATAGATTATTCATGAAGTCAGGGTTATTAAAATTTAAAGAAACGCAGATGTGCAAAACTTTGGAATCGTCACTGGAGTTTAAGAGAATGTAAAAAGAGAGAAAACTCAGACAACGTGCACTTGATATTGAAGTGGATGTTTAATTATGTTTTGTGCTGGTAATAGAAGAGAATTAGTCATTTACTTTCAGTTTAGTTTATTTATGTCGTTGTTGATGGTACGTGTGACTGTAAATGACATAACACTGAAAATTCTTTCTGCTTCTGTAAGGCGAGGAGATTAGGAATTATTTCCGATCACGAAACACATGGATTGAAATATGTATTGCGAATTTTTGCGTCAGATCAGATTGCATCATTGAGCGCCTTCCTGAAAGGAACATAGAATTACGTAAGAAATGAAACGGAATTGCAGTGTGACCGAATCAATTCAAAAGAGTGGAAAAATAATCAATACAATTGGTGTGAATGAGAAAAAAAATGGATTTACACACAGTGGGTGTGTTTGGAAAACTAGCATACACACTGCTTTGTTTTGTTTTGTTTTATCTTCGTGGAAAAGTTTAAAGTATAACGTGCAAACTTTTGTAGCTGCGAGGAATAATACAAGTCGGTGTGAAGAGGGGGGAAAAAATAGATATGAATAAGTCTTGCGTGACCCCCACTCAGACTAACAGGTGTCTGCTTCCCATCGCCTCCCCGGCCGTTCTTCGGATGTTTCGGCGGGGCTGGACGGCCGCGGCGGCGGGGAGGTGGGTGGCTTTGACTCGGGGAAGGTGGCGGTGGTGGGCGGTGACTAATTGCTGGAGCGACACACTCCGCTGCGCGACACCTGTAACGTCCGGTTCTTTTTTTTTCCTTTTTTTTTTCCGCGACAACTTAGCGTAACTTCCCAAAACATGACGGAAGACGAGCCGCCATGACACAAGACGACCAAGTAACGGATGAACAACGAATAAAGAGGTTACTTTCACGCGTTGTTATTTTTGTTTTTGTTGTTGTTTTGTTTTTGTGTCGACTCGCCGGGCGCTCCTCGGCGTACCCGTAAGCTAGCCGCAGCTTAGCCGCGGCACCCGGTTATCCGGTCCAGCAAGCTAACGGGAAATAAATAACACCCGGAGCCCAGTTGCTTGAGCGGCGGCAAAGTGGCCGCCGACGGGGGCGGCGGCTTTCCGCCCGGGGGACTTACTTTCGGGTACTGGAGTCGGTCGCGGTTTTACGGTTTAGTCGCGTCCATGGCTCGGCTGTGCGCGATGTTTTTCAAATCCCACGGCCCTGGTCAAAACAGCAACCGTAGACGCCATGTTCGTATGTGCCGCGTTGCATTGTGGGAACGAGAGGGGCGTGTAGCCGCGCCGCGTTCAGGTGTCCCTCGGACAGGGAGCGACCCGACGCTTGCTTCTTTTCCTTCTCTTTTTTCTAATTTCTTTATTTCCGGGTTTTCACGCTGGTTTTTGGCGATGTTTGAAGTGCTACAATACTATAAAACGCAAGACGAAAAAATTTAAAATTAAAAAAAAAAAAACGCGCCCGCCCCCAATAGCGCCGTCGGACGCGGGAAACGTCACCGAGTTCACTTTGGTCACTTTCGCTTTCGTCTCTGGGAAAAAGAAACCGCGAAAACCGCGGGACGTGAACGTCACACGCAGGGACAAAAACACCAGAGTTTCAGACTGGACTTTTCATGGATGGCAAATGATATTTTATTATTTTTGTATTTTAATTTCTGTCAGCATGACAGAAATGATCTGCTACAGTAATAAAAACAATTTACCCAGAAACGTAAATGAAACTAATCCAAGCACCCTGGTTGGTTGGAAATATCAGTTTATTTTTGCTTACTTAATTCCCAAACCTCCATGGCAGAAGCATCTTTACATTTTGATGCCGGATACTAAAACATAGGCAAAGAATGATTTTTTGTTTTAAATGGTCGAAATAAATAACAATGACGAGTTCTAAGCAGAAATATTTTAATGATAAGAAAAATGCTTAGGCACTGACAATGTCAGCCTCTTATATAGTGATATGTTGTTAAAAAAAAGTCTTATGAGTAATCAAAATAAAAAATTCCATACAAAAAATTAATGTTCTTGTTTTCAGAATAAGAAAAAACTTTATTTGTCCCCGAAGGGCAATTGGAGGGCAGATGGGGTAGTGACATGAAATTGTAAACAAGACATATAAGGGTAAATATATATAAAACATGGTTAAAAATAATTAACTTTACAGAACTGTGCAAATTGCACCACAGGTAAGAGACTTGTTTTGTCCACAATTCTTCCAAAAGATTTTCATGATTACCTTTTCTGCGACTGACTGTCCTCTTTACCCCTTCACTCTTTATTTTAGTATTAATTTACAGGGCTATTTAGCTCATTTGTTAAACTCTAACTTCTAAGTGTCCGACGATTCAAAATCTACAAGAAATGAGTCAATATTAGGCATAACTCACCTGGAAATGAGCCAGATGCAGTCCGTCATCAGCAAAAATGACCCCGAAAATCAACGCTAAACGGTAAATTCGGTTGTAAATGAGGTTAAGCGAGAAAGTTTTGAGAAAATTTCTTTTTTCCTTCAACCACTTTGCGGTTTCGCCTGCCGCTCGACATGCAGTACCAATATTTGGCCGCTAGGTGGCGCACTCCCCTCGCAGATCCGGAGGAGCGCTAGATTTTTTTTTTGTCCACGAAACCACGGGACTTTCGTACTTTGACGGCTTTATTATTGCGTTTTTCACCAACAAGCAAAGGGATGATCATAAGATGACTTAAAAAATTATATCATTCACTTTTAAACACATTCACTGTTTTCAATGACTCTAAATCAGTCGTTGTTAACCTTGTTGGAGGAACTGAATCCCAACAGTTTCATATGTACTTTCACCCAACCCTTATTGATAGGAAAAATAAAATATGATTTTTTCAAATTCAAAACATAGGTATTGACAATGGGCTTCACAAATGCGGATATTTCGTTTATAGGGTTAAAAACCTATTATTTTCTTTAAAAACCAAAACTCTGAATAAAAAAAAAATCGCTAATAAAAAATGAATTGCACTCATTTCAACCAATAAAATATTTGTAGTTTATTTTTTCATGCTCTATTCAGAGACAAATAAAGTTTATTTTGTTCGATGTTTATGGTACTGGGGCTCAAAAATGCAGATTTTTTAACAATACCCGATATTACACAAAATGACTATATCTTTTGTTTATTGTGAAGTTTTAACTAGTTTTTAATTTCATTTCCCTCCTGTCCTATTCTAAATATGCACATTTGTTAAAAAATAAGAATCCCCTATGAACTAGCTAGTCCACATTATTCACCTTATCACAGGCAATAATAGCAATAATGACATAATATGAAAGGGAAAAAGGTCAGTAATAGTCAAAATACACGAGCTGACATTTCTTCAAATAATGCATCATTCTGTTTTATCACATCTCAAACCTTCTCCCTTTTATTTTGAAGGACCTGGATGAGCAGGTTCCTTCATCGATTATTCACGACTGGATTTATGAGACACATTCCTGGAAACATGAGTTATTTCAATTTTCCTTTCTTTGATTTTTTGTTCAATCTCTCTTTGAGCCGCTCCATTCATTTTAAGACCTTGTGATTCCTGCTGGTGTAAAAAGGCCCGACCCTTGAAAAAAAGGAATTGGGATGTTTTTTTTGCTCTGGAATTCTGAAAATAAAAGCAGATTAATGACGCGGTTAAATTGCCGCTCAGCTCAACAGACCCTCGACACTGATGAAAACAAGGATTTTGTAATAATGTCTTTATCATCATTTCCTCCTCCATCCAGTTCTAACTTCTCATACCGACCATCTTTTCTATTTACTAATTTCCTTTCATCTTATCTTTCGTGTCGTTTCTCACTAATGTGTTGTTTTAATGTCCTTGTATTGCTATTGTATTAATCTGATATTTTATTTTTGAACATTTCAAGGAGGCTTCCTCATTAGACATTAAGTTAAAGACCAGGTTCTTGAATATTTAAAAGCGTGGAAAAAACAAATAATACAACATGTATTTGCTTCCATGTGTTTTTCTGCCACACACATACACACACACACACATACATACACACACACACGCTGACTGAATTTGCTGCATTTATCAAACATTAAAAACATCTGAATAATGAAGAAATGATAAATTGCATGAAAAACCTTGAACGTGTCGGTTCAGGCGTGTGTGTGTGCATGAGTGTGTTAATTGCACAACGATGTTCAGGCTAAAGGAGTAACGAGCTAACAGCTAATCTCCACCTGTAATCTCTACCTGGATCTGTAATCCCATCTGTAAAGCACAATCTCTAATCCTCACCTCTAATCTCCATTGCTACTATCATCCTTGATATACATCACGAATGAATACCTCTAATACCAATCTCTAATCTAGTAGTTTGGTCGTAGGTTGGTAGTTTGGTCTTCAGCAGGAAGTCAAACCCTGGTCACCTGGTTAACTGTCCACGTCCAATGAGGGCCCTGGAATGTCCCGCGCCAGCAGCCGTTTGTTCACGTCATCCTCAGAACAAAAAAAAAAATAAAAAAATAAAAAATCAACAAACAAATTTCACACAAATTAAAAATCCAGCGGCGTTAGAACACATAAATAAAAGAATGGAGTCGCCGGCCAACGTCGTCGTGGCAACGGAAACGATAACACACACAGTCGTGATCCCCCCCCTTAAAACCCTCGCTGGGATTTTTTTACCAGTTTTAACAAGTTACCAAGAAACCAACCACAGGACCAAGTTGATGCGTTCAAGGGATGTAGGAATTTTCAGCCTCGTACATTCTTTTGTGTTGTTTTTTTATTATTTTTTTTAATTTCTTGTAAAAATCAATCCATACATTTGATCCGAGATCCGAGAGCTACAAAACGTTTTAGTTTCACATTGTAAAAAAAAAAAAATCTCTTGGTTTAAATAAAAAGACATCTCTTAGTTTTTTGAAATAAAAACAATAAAAAAAGTGTCTTGGTCTTTTAAAAAATAATTTAAAAAAGAATATTTTGTTTTTTTGGAAATAAAAAATAAAAATCTCTTGGTTTCTGTGGTTTTGTGTCAATTTTAAAGAAGGTTTACACACAACTTCGAAGAGGATGGAGGTGACCTTCACTCAGTTCTTGGATCAACACCTTCTTTCTGTGAAGAAGAAGACGCAAACTGCCCCCCAGGCCCCAACTCTTGGCCCCGCCCCCTTTTCCCGGGGGCCAGAAGGGGCGCCGCAGAGCCCCGGCCGAAGCCCCGCTTTTAATTTCAGCGGAACGCTTAATGAAGAGAAGTCTCTTAATTAAAATCCCCGCGGCGATAAGGAGGCGGCGGAGATAAGGAGCTCCTCTAATTACGTCCACGACTCCTGCGGCCTGCAGGAGGCGGGAGATATCTTCTATGGTGGACCAGGAGGAGCAGGAGAGACCTCCAGGAGGAGCAGGAGAGACCTCCAGGAGGAGCAGGAGGGGGCTCGTTTTCGCTGCCCTACTTTCTCCAGGAGATGGATGTGGACCGCTGAGGTAGCGCCGCCGCCTCTTCGCTAAATTCTCCCGGACGCCCGGCTCTTCCTTCCTAATTGATCAGTGGCCCAATTAGAGGTCAGCTCCGGGGGGGGGTCTGGGGGAGCGTCTCGCAGAATCCCGCCAGGCTCCTTTTTTTTTTCCAGGCTAATTCTTTTAGCCGGCTGCTAAATCGGGCCGGGCCCGAGGCCGTAATGGACGTCCGGACGCTCCGAGCACGCCGGATGATGGATTGCTGCTTTCGGGGTTATCGGTGTCTCGTTAACCTTCGGCGTGACGGCGTGGCGAGGGGTTAAAACGGAAAGGCGGGAGCGGGAAAAAAAATTGGCGGGGCCCGCCGTCCGCCGCATCCATCAAGCCGCCGTGTTTCCGGGATCCGCCATCCATCAACCCCTCCGACTCACGTGGCGACGGCGTTTAGCGTTTTTTATAAATGTGGCGTGGCATTCAGGCGTCCTTGAGGCAGGAGGGGGCGGGCCGGGGGGGCGGGGGCGAATCTGAAGTGAAGAAAAGTCTGGGGTTTGAGCTTGGCGGGGGAGGAGGAGCTGCTCCTCAAACATCTGGGAGATTTTGAATTGCCGCAAATATTAACCTCAAATGAATGGAACCAGCTTGAACAGGTTCCTGCTTAGTTACACAGTAATTACTGTTATTACCCTGTTATTACACTGTAATACTTTGCAATTTCCACTGCTTTTGTGACTCTTCCGGGTTCTCCCACCTGGTTCTTCTCCAGGTTCCCCGTCTGCCTCCCATTCTCCAAAAACGGAGGTCAGCGGGTCCACTGATGACCCTAAAGCTGCGAACGAGAAGGGGAACGATTGGATTTCTGTGATTGACAGCTGACCGCCCAGGTTAAACCCCGCCCCCCTTGCCCAAATGTCAGCTCGGACAGGCTCTTCCAGTTTTCCTCCATCAACCTCTGCGGTTCTGACTTTTACTGAAACGAAACATTTATATCTGTCGTCTCTTCTTGACTTTCAAAACGTTGTCAGCCCGAGCGGCCATATTTGTAGTTCCCCCACTGTCCCCGACCAGGACAGTATCCATCGCCAGGCGTCCATCAAAGACGGCCCCGATAACGAAAGAGGGCGCCGAGCGAGACGAGGTCTCACTCTGGAGCTTCTTTCCGACCCCGTCAGGCAGGATCAGCATGGGGTGGGGTGGGGGGGTGGCTTTTTTTTTTTCATTTCTCATTTTCATTTTTCCAGGGATATAAAAGCTGAGCCTGAGCGAAAACAGCCGGGCGCGGAAATAATCCAGGTGAGACTGGAAGGTACACGTGAGCTCGACGGCAGGGAGTCGGGGGACTGCCGGGGGGGATCGTAGGAGTCTCCGATTTGGATCCGAAGGTATAAATAAGTTATTCTACCCTTTTGAGTGGCGAGATTTAAAGAGGCTGTTCAGGTCGTTGGGACGTGAGGTGAAAATCGAAATCACTGATTCGAATGAATGACCTTCAGCGTGAAGGTCGACGACCCCGGGCAGGCTTTTAAAGGACGGTTGCTGTCGCCCTGGAAACGGGAAGTTCCTCCGGGAAAAAGTAGGTTTAACCGCTGTGGCCGAAATCCAGCGGGTTTGTGTTTTTCTAGGTTGCGCCTGTCGACACCTCGGCTAAATATTTAAAGGTTTCATCCATTAATTCATTGATGAATTCATTCATTCATTCTCTATACTGCTTACAATGCACTAAGGGTCGCGAGGGGGCCGGAGAGGCGGGGTTCACCCGGCATCGATCACATGATAACCATTCACTCACTCACTCATAAGGAGACATAAAACCATTCACTCATTCATTCATATCCAGACATAAACATTCATTCATTCATTCACATGTCATACAATGATGTACAACAATTGACTTATTCATTCACATTTCATATACAGACATACAACCATTCACTCTCTCATTCATATACGGACATAAATATTGACTCATTCATTCACGTGTCATACAGAGACATAGAAACATTTATTCATTCATTCATATACAGACCTATAAACATAACATTCACACGTCAAATAGTTATACAGCCATTCACTCACATGTCATATAGGGACATACAACCATATGTTCACTCATTCACACATCATATACAGTCATACAAACATTCACTCATTCATTCACGTGATATAATGACATACGACGATTCACTCATTCATTCATATTTCACATAGAGACATGCAACCATTCAATTTCTCATTCATATACAGACATAAACATTCACTCATTCTTTCTAATGTCATATTGAGGCATTCAGGCATTTATTCATTAGTTCACAGATTATATATAGACATACAACCATTCACCCTCTCATTCATATGGAGACATACAAACATTCACTCATTCATTCACATGTAATAAAATGCTATACAAACTTCAATCCATTACTCAATCATTCACAGACATAAACATTCATTCATTCACATGTCATATAGAGACATACAACCATTTATTCATTCATTCACACATTACATACAGACTACCATTCGCCCTTTCATTCATATAGAGAGATATAAACATTCATTCAGACAGACATACAACCATTCACTGAATCATTCATATGTCATATAGTCATACAAACATTCATTCATTCATTCATATATGACAAACATTCATTCACATGTCATCTCTAGATGCACAATTCACCCTCTCAGTCACATAGAAACATACAACAATTCACTCGTTCATTCATATACAGAAATACAACGATGCACTCATTCATTCACATGTCAATGTTTGAATGACATCCAAACATTCACTCATTCATTCACACATCTTACATAGTAATACATCAGTCACTTATTCATTCACACGTCTGGGTCTCCAAAGAGAACCAGCAGGAGCCCCACGCAGAGACACTGGAGAACATAGAGACTCAGCACAAGTCAGAATAGAACCAGGGGCCTGCTTTCTAATGAAAACGGGAACCCCTTATTGAGTCTTGAAATTTAAAAAAAAAGGCCCCTATGAAGGTGACACGGTTCTAGATGTTTCAAAAGGCTTCTTCAAAAGGCTGCAAAAGAAGAAAACCAGACGCAATAATTCAGCACCTTGGTTTCGCAGATGGTCGTCTGTAAAATATTCAGTTTGAGGGGAACGCGCTCTTATTGTGGCAGGGAAGGGACGCACAAAGGGACAGTTCTGGAACCAGCTGAGAACAGGGTTCTGTTTTAGCCTGTCTGCTCTTTGCTAGGCTCAGCATGTTAGCCTATCGCAGATGCTGCATTAGTTTGAATCACTGGCTCAATGCTAGCGCCGCGATTCAACCGAAAACCGTTACGACGGTGAAAATGCTGATTAGCGCCGATGCTACCGGCAAATTCTTCTTAGGACCTTTAAATGTGATGGCTACGCTAAAGCTACAGCTACAGCTCACTCAGGTTTGAAGTTTTGAGAAGCTAGTTCACCAAAACACCTTCAGTATTTAAGATCCTCCGCCTTCTTTATCTCCACACCTTGAAGCCTCAGGTCCTTCTTGTTGTATTCCATCTTGCTGAAACTGACCTTCATCCATCATCCTGTCCAGGACAGACGTACCTCCACCCTTCCGGACGTTCCTCCACCTGCTTCCTGCTCTCACTGTAGATCACAGTGTCATCGGCAAACAACCGTGGTCCATGGAGATTCCTCTACTTCTAACATCAGCCTTTCCATCACCATAGCAACGGGGATGATGGAGGGATGAACTCCCACCTCCATCACGCCAACACACACACACACACACACACACACACACACACACACACACACACACACACACACACACACACACACCACCATTGATTACAAGTGAATGTCCAACGGATATACGTGCACATTCAACATTTGCCCGGCCAATACACACGCAAGTCCAACACTCATACGCAGCCACACACACACACACATCTTACTAACATTGAGTACACGTGCAAATCCAACATACACACATCCTGTACATGTGCAAGTTCCACACACACATATTTTACGTACTACTGAGTACTGAGTATAAGTATGCAAATCAAGCACACGCGCACACACACACACACACACACTTCCAAAATACACATCCAGTACATGTGCAAGTCCAACACACATAGACCCACATCCAACATACACAAATCCAGTACACGTGCAAGTTCAACACACATACACACACACAAATACACACACATCTTACGTACTAGTGAGTATGAGTATGCAAATCCAACATAAACATATACACACACACATCTAACATACACACATCCTGCACACAGACACACATGCACACACACACACCTTAGTAAACATTGAGTACACATGAACATCCACACACACATCGAGCATATATACATTCAGTACAAGTGCAAGTTCAACACACATAAACACACACATCTTACTGACCAGTCGGTGTGAGTATGCGAATCCATCACACACATATACACACACACATCTAGCATACATTCATCCTGTACACGTGCATGTTCAACACACACACACACACACACACACACACACACACACACACACACACACACACATACACACACACACACAGATGCGCATCCTGTACTCACAGAAATATTCAAATATTTTGAAAATAGACCCATCCAGTACACACACACACATTCAACATCTACACAAACACAAACACACTAAACACACACACACACACACACACACACACACCATCACAACTCACCGATGTCACAGCTCCCACACACATACAGTAGTTGAGAACACGCGTGAATTTAACTTTTGAAATGAGCTGAGCGTCTCCGGCTCTTTCATTTGGAAGGGGGTCGTGACCTGCGAGGTCTAAGAAGCTTCGTGTTTAAAACATCAACACACTCCTGACCTTCGTCCCCGGAGAACAAACGTCTTCCTCAGAGGCGCGAGGATGTAGGAAAATAAATAAAATTGAAGAACAATGTTCGGGGAGCCTCCTCCCCCTCCTCCTCCTTTGATTGATCTCCAAAATCAATCAATTATCTCCCTCCGGCCATTCGGCTAAGAGGAGTCACATTATTCACCGGCTGTCAGGAGAGCCGTCGATGTGCGTGTGTGTGTGTGTGTGTGTGTGTGGAGTGTGTTCTCCAACGTGTACTCACCATGTACTCGTTTTGTACTTGAACGACCGGCGGTGCACGCTGACACGCCAGCGCCGCGACTCCGGGAGAAAAAGGTTAATCAGGACGCCGCCCCCTCCCTCTTCGCCCTCCTCTTCCTCGGGTTCGACAGCGGCCTCGCACGGCGTGGGGATGTATTTCGGAATATTAATTGCACACTTGGTATGCCGTCGTCATATGGCTTGTATTAGTATTCCATCAAGCCAACAGGGTGTGGAAGAGCCAGATGCCGTGTCCTCGGCACGTGTGTGTATATGTGTGTGTGTGTGTGTGTGTGTGTGTGTGTGTGTGTGTGTGTGTGCGCCCGCCTCGCTTCCTGTCTATCATCAGCGTGGCGGCTCGCCACCTCAGCGATCCAATGTTGGCGGCTCACCAGGTGACCCCCGGATGCGGCGTGTTTTCCACATGGGAGAATCCTGCTGGGTGATTGTTGTCTACAGCTGCTGTTGCCATGGCGATACCTGCCCGGATGGGGGCGCCCTCCCTGTATGACGGACAGGGTCAGGCGGATCCTGTGGGATGGATGGATGGATGGATCAATGGTAGATGCCTGGGGGGCTGATCGTGCATGCAGACACACGTACACACCCACCCACACACACACACACGCACACACACACACACCAACACAAACAAACACAAATGCACACCCACCCCCCCCAACCC
>CAAKHD010011469.1:13787-24165 GCA_901007705.1 Fistularia tabacaria | reverse complement strand
ATAAACCCCCCCCGGGGGATTTTTCCCTTAGGGGGGAAATCTTTTTTCCCTGATCCAGTGAAATTAATCGGGACCAAAGGACACAGTTTCGCCCATTTCAACATTTCATCAAGGATATTCGGCCATCGTTTTTTTTTTTTTTTTTTTACAGAGCCGGGTTCTTCCCCCCCTTTTTTTTTTTACTCCCCCCCCCCCCCCCCCCCTCTCTTTGTCTCCATTTTCCTCGCAGCCTATTCTCCCGAGGAGCTGACTGAGCACCCTGTGGAGATGGAGGATGCGGAAGTAGACGACTTGCCCTCGGCCCCTCAGGACGACCTTCCCCTGAAAGACGAATTTGCGTCGAAGAGCGAGGGGTCGTCCAAGGACCAGGCGTGCGATCAGGAATCGGCGGCGGCCACCGAGCTGTCGGGGCAAGAGATGGACAGTGAGTCACATGTGAGTGAGACCAGTGACCGGCTCTCGGACTTTGAAAGCCCCCCCGGGAAAAAAGAGTGCACCCTGGTCACGGCACCTCTGAACGGTGGCACGAAGACGCCGCCCATAGGTATGGACACCTTGGAACATATGAAGGCTATCTACTCAAGCTTCCTGACAAGTCCCCTCTGGTCACCTCTGAACTTTAATTCCACGCCGTCGCAGGCGCAATCCTCCGCCGCCGTGGATAAACCAACCCGCAGCAACAGCACAAGTAGTAGCAGTAGCTGTAGCAGCGGTAGCTATGACTGGCATCAGTCTGCGGTGGCAAAGACACTTCAACAGAATCCGACGCAGAGCCGTCACACGGCTCAGTCTGAGCCCAGCCTCTTCAGCACAGTGCAGCTCCACAGACAAAACCCAAAGCTGTTTGGCTCAATCTTCACCGGGGCCAGTAAATTTCGCTGCAAGGGGTGTAGCGCCGCTTATGACACACTGGTAGAGCTGACGGTTCACATGAACGACACCGGCCACTATCGCGACGACAACCAGGACAAGGCAGGCGGTGGCTCAAAGCGTTGGTCCAAACCACGCAAGCGGTCCATTTTGGAGATGGAGGGCAAAGAGGACGCCCAGAAGGTGTTGAAGTGCATGTACTGTGGCCATTCCTTCGAATCCCTGCAGGACCTCAGTGTCCATATGATCAAGACCAAACACTACCAGAAAGTGCCTCTGAAGGAGCCCATGCCTCCCGTGGCAGCCAAAATCATGTCCTCGAAAAAAAGGGGACTTATGGGGCTGGACCTCACGGCCTCACCGCGCTCTAGAGAAGGGACCCCGAAAGTAAAGAACTCACATTCAGACCAGAGTGAGCCCTCACAGAAAGTCTCCTCCAGCCCCTACACCTCCTCGAATAGCCGCTATGCTCACCAGAATGGTGCCAGCTACGCCTGGCAGTTTGAATCAAACAAGTTTCAGATCCTCAAGTGTATGGAGTGCGGAAGTTCCCATAATACTCTACAAGAGCTGAGAACCCACATGATGGTGACTGGACACTTCCTTAGAGTGACCAGCTCTGTGGGAAAAAGAGTCAAAACGCTCCCCGAGGCCACTTCCCCCAACCCCGGCAGAGGAACCACACCTACTGAACCGAGGGTCCAGTCGGTGCCCCTTGCACGCTCTGCTTTCTCTCCTCCGCCGCTTCAGACTACTACGACAACGTCGACTACATCGCCCCCTCTCAAAGAGATCAAAAGGGAAGAGGTTGAGGAGGAGTGCACTAAGCAAGAGGATGCTGGAGATGAGAGACACGCCGCGGTTTCAGTCGGGAAAGAGGAGGACCCCGAGAAGGACGAGAAATATGACATTGCTAAATACAGCTACCTTACCGAAGAGGACCTAAAGGAGAGTCCAAAGGGAGGTTTGGATATTCTCAAATCTCTGGAAAATACTGTAACATCAGCGATCAACAAGGCTCAGAGCGGGAACCCAAGTTGGGGTGGCTATCCCAGCATTCACGCAGCCTACCAGTTCCCAAGTGCGATCAAGCTGCAGCAGGGCGGCATGGAAAAGAATTGCCCGATGAAGTTCTTGTTAAACGGAGGGGACGGATCGCTTTCCGCCCTCTCCAAGAACCAGCCCATCATTTCCCCACCCCTTACCCAGTCCTCCCCCTTCCCCAGCAACAACTTCCAAGCCATGGAAGATTTAGTGAAAAAAGTGACTGAGAAAGTAGCAAAAGTAGAGCAGAGAGTGAAGCAGATGTCGCCTAAGAGAGAGCTCAACCTCTCACCTTGTAGCAGTGAAGCTGGAGAATCGCATAAGGGAGAGGCTGACTCACCTAGGGAATGGAGGGCAGTCACCCCGGCCAATAGTGACAGGGGGAGCCATAGCGACAGAGCCTCCCCGGCAACAGAGCCCAAGAGAGAGACAGCAGTCAATTCCCTGCGTGCCTCTGCATTGACGTGCAGTACAGCCATTATCACTGGTCATACTCCTCCAGAGCAGCCCTTTGTCAATCCTCTAAGTGCTCTTCAGTCAGTAATGAACATTCATTTGGGGAAAGCAGCCAAGCCCTCCTTGCCAAACCAAGATCCACTGAGTCTACTCTCAAGGCTCAGCCAGAGCATGGCTGAGAGGGCAGCCGTGGCCGCTCCTCCCTCGCAGACCAAAAAGCCAGAAACTGTAGTTGACAACAATTTTTGCCCGCCCGTCGATGACCAACCCATAGATCTCACGAAAGGGAAAAGCGATCGAGGAGGCTCCGTCGGCTCAGCCCCTCTTACACCTTCATCCACCGCCTCGTCAGTCTCCCCCTCCTCCCTGGTTACCCCAACAAAGCTCACAGTGGTCTCTCCGTACACGTCGACCAGCCCTCTACACGAAAATGCATTGTCCGACATCTCAGACATGCTGAGGAACCTGACACAGTCCCATCACGCCCCAAAACCTACCTCGCGGTCCCGGATCACAGATAAAGCTGAGGTTCTGGTCACTGCATGCGATGACGACGACCCGTCCCTACACGGCCACAAGCGCAAAGGTCGTCACTCCAGCTGGAACCCACAGCACCTCCTCCTCCTGCAGGCCCAGTTTGCCTCGACGCTGAGGCAGACGTCAGAGGGCAAGTATGTCATCAATGACCTCAGCCCACAGGAAAGAATGCACGTTTCCCGTTTCACTGGTCTCTCCATGACCACCATCAGCCATTGGCTTGCCAATGTCAAGTACCAGCTGCGGAGAACGGGCAGAACCAAATTTCTCAAGAACTTGGACTCCGGTCAGCCCGTGTTCTTCTGCAGTGACTGTGCCTCGCAGATCCGAACCCCGGCAGCTTACGTGTGCCACCTGGAAGCCCACCTGGGGTTCAGAATCAGGGACCTGGCTAAGCTTTCCCCAAAACAGACTGTAAGGGACTCCAACGCTCTCACCGAGAAAGTCGTTCCCCCGGAGACCTACCTTTCTCCGCAATCGCAAGATGAATGCAGTAGTAATGGGGCGGTGTTCCGCTGCCAGCTCTGCGTCCGTAAATTTGCCACTAAGCATGCCATCAAGCTCCACCTAAGCAAGAGCCACGGGAAGTCTCCAGAGGACCATTTGCTGTATGTTTGCGAGCTAGAGAAACACTAGAGTATCCTCCGCGTTCAAAGAAAGGACAAATCTATGTAAGATTATGTAGACTGTTTGAAATCAATTTAAAGGCAGAGCATATGGAAGGTGTTGTCATGCACAAAGGTTCCGTAAACTGCTGTTCAAAAGTCAGCACAAAGACTCGTATTTGGCCCAGGCACGTTTTGGAAATTCTCTGTATTTAAAAAGACATTTTCTTCAAACATCAGAATATACTGTAAATCAAAGAGATTCAGCCCAGTTCGTTGGACAGCTCTGTTGTCGCCCCTCACTAAATATAGTCCTTTGGTGCTGAAAGATGATGATGATCACAGATCGCAAACTCATTTGACTTGAAGGTCAGCGATTAACTTGAAAAATATGAAATTTATTGTATTTATTTTGTCTTCTGTGAGTTCAGGTTTTTGATTTGCTTGTAGACTGCATGTTTTAATTGTTGCATCTGTACAGTTTCTGTCCTGTCCTGTTCCGAGTTAGAGACAAGAATAATAACGAAAAAAACAAAACTTCCAAACCAGTTGTTTTTAACACCGTAAAGAATAGTCAAATGCCTGAGAAAGACCATTAAAGTTCATTGCTTGTTTTTATAGTTTTTTTCTCGTACACCCTCTTGTTTTTTTCTTGCTGATTGTAAAAGCTGCCTTGTTCTTGATCACTGAGTGAGAGGCACGTGAAATCCAGGTCCGTGTAAAAATGTACATATCGTGTATATGCTTACAACTTGCTGTTTAAATTATGCATACTTGTTATATTTCCTAATTTAAGAGGACTATCCACTGGTGCAGAGCCTTTGAAGAAGAATAAAAGGACATTGTTTTGCACAATAGTTTTATAAATGTTATTTGATAAATAAAAAAAAACAAAACAAATATGTTAATGCCTTGTGCTTCTATGATTAAACTGAATTAACTGCTGCACAAAACCTTTGTTTTCTCTCATATTTCCCCGTCAGACAGATCCAGGCTCATCACAATCCACAAGTGAACTCGCGTTTCAATTAAGACGGAGGACTGTCGCGTCACATTAGCCTCCCGAGCGTTAGAGTGATTGCATCATACACCGTCAAAAACCGATTCATTCGCTTTGTCCAGCTTTTAGGAATCGGCCGAACGGAAGTTCCTCGCCGTTTGTCCAGGTATTCCCAGTAATGTCTGTGTCACCGTATTGTTGCGAGGCGGGCTCGAGAGGCGCCGGTGGTGCCACTGCCTGCAAGGCGTCTGGCAGGTGGTGCGTGCTGCATGTAAACCACCAGATGTTTCTGAAACGAGCCACTGGAGGAAGAGGAGGAGGCGGGTGGGCTGCAACAGCAGGCAGAGAGGGCTGATTACCACGGGGGCTTGGATGCCATCAGGAGCCCTGGGCGCAGACAGCAGATCTGGCACACACCTGGACTCCAAGACTGTCCCTTGGAAAAAATAAAGTGGATCCTATATATGTACGCTGAGACGAGCTGACAGTGGCGCAGGATGCACGGACAGGTGCTATTTCCTCAAAGCAGGCATTTGGATCTACCAGTATTACTGGCAGGTGTTGACGCTATCAAAATAGTCAGTATTCAGGCTCAGTGCCATGTAAGGGGAAAGTTGTTGTTTTTTTCCTTCTTTCAGGATATGTAATGAGTACATGCGCACATTTGCACTCACATGTGTCTACAGATTGTCTACTATCTACCTTTGTCTTATTTGAAGATGCCTGGGGACACCATGTTCTCTCTGTTTGATGTTCCCAGGCTTTGCTTGTCATGAGTGAGTGACTGGGGCCAGGGAAGTTATCTGGTTTCTATGGTGACGGCCATTTGCCCAGCCTCTAACCCTGCTCGCTCACTCAACAGAGGACAGCTCGAGTGCAGCACACCCATTTACTCTCTTAAATCTCATCATCTCGCTTCAGTTCCTCCCACCCGGGAACAGATTAATTAACACACTCACACTGTGTCCTGACCCCGTCGTCTCTCACAAACTCATTACTGCCTCAGATTTGCTCCCAGCCCTCCAACATTTAGGATACATTGGTCTAACATTGTGGGAGAACCCAGTGATGACTCACATCTGACAAGCAGAATAAAACCCATAACAAAGGATGATAATTGAAAGATGGTATTCAGACGGGGAGCCATTGATAATGCAAATAAAAAGAGCGAGCTGCCTTATTGAATATCTATTCCAAGCTTACTGAGTCTGTGCATGAACACAATTGCCTCCAAGATATTGCACGTGATTTTTCGCAGCCGCGCATGTGTTGATGAACGCTTTGAGCTAAGTGATGGACACGAGGTAAAGATGGTTGGGGGAGTTAATGAGATAGATGACACTTTTAGGGGTTAATGAGGGGCTGTAGGGAGAGGGCTAAATGATTGGACCTCTGCTTGGATGAGCATTATTGTAGCTGCGGGAGGAAAGCAATGAAGAAGGTGTGAATGTGATGTCACCATTTATTTGGTGAGGAAAAAAAAAAACCCTCCTATTTTCCGATGATAATAAAGAGATTAGATGTATTATCCAATGTTCTTTTGTCTTGGCTATCCACGAGGGCTGGGTAGTTACAGACGCTGATGCGCCTCAATGCTCCTAAAACAAAGTCAGCAGTGAAGGAGGAAGAAAGGAGGCGGACAGGACAGGGATAAGATAGGAGGAGAATGAGTCCCCCCACTCCTCCACTCCACAGATCTCCCATCAGCTCTTGTCATCCCTCTAATGAATATCAGTTAAATTGCTCTGTGGATCTGAGGAGTTTGGATGTCAATGTGATTTGTGTGAGTGTGGCGGATGGAGGGGCCCAGACTAATGAAAGGCGAGCCTAGCCTGACAGAGTGATGAGCATCAAGCCCATCAGACCTATCACACAAGAGTGGCTGACAACACTGAGAGACAGACAGTTGAGGAGGAGAGGCTATGTATTTAGGAAAACAAAATGGCTGCCAAAACAGTGGTGGATGTCTTTGGGGCACGTTGAATATATTGCTCCTGTCTCTGTATGCTTGCACAGTTGTCTTAACTGATATGGGCTGCTTTGTCACGTAGAAGTATGCGATTTATAGAAGCCAACTTGCATTTTAAAGTCTGCTGTTAATCAAAGAGAGTCTTAAAAGTCAACAGGTTAAGAGGATAAAGTGGGTTAACCGCCGTTACAAAACTGCAACAAATCAAATGCTCTCCGGGAATTGCATCATGATTTGACAAACAACCATGTTAGGAACAAATAAACTCGACTGAATCCTTGCATGCCAAGATAAAAGACTATGTAAGTTGTCCAGTCACGCAGCCCGTATACCGATGGACATGATGTCTTCTGACAGCTGCAAAGGAGTCGTGGGCAGAGCCTAGTTAGCTTCACCTTGAACTTCTGATTCTGTCTGACTGATGAATGGGTCAAACACAAATTCAGTGACCTGACCTGTCTCCTGGAAATCCCTTTGATAAGAGAAATGTTGAAGAAATACACACATATACATATCTCTCTCTCTCTCTCTCTCTCTATATATATATATATATATAGTGATATGAATACCAAAAGAGTTTTCATATAGACACAGATGCATACTGAAATGGCCAATGTTATAGTCCAGTTGCGATGTCCTTTGTTTGGGACAAAACAAATTAGCCTCATTCTTAATGGTCTTAATGAAAATGCGTTAAAAGAAATCAGACTTTGTTTTTTCTCGCAAGCTCAGTTGTCATTGTCATACGAATGAGTTACAATACAAAAAACAATTTGAAGAATAAAACATCAATGACTACAGTTTTACACAGTCAAATAGCTGACCAAACAAAATCACCCAGGGGCCACTCTTCCCATGAATAGCTTGCGCAAGACCCGTTTTTAATATCACAAAATTGTTTTTGATGTATTTTTTTCGCCTGATCGTGGTTAACACCGATTCCCACTGCCATGCTCTCGACTCTTGTGTGACTCTGAGATTTTATGTCCATGAAGAAACAGTAACTGTTGTGTGACTGTAGTACATTGTGTAGTATCTACTGAGTATCTACAGTTTCCATAGAGTGCGGCTTCCGATGAACCGCTAAAGACAACGTTTTATTTTAAAGTATGTGCAAGGGCACTGGTTAAGATCAAGATTAAGATCAAGATTCTTTATCAACATGATGTATACACACAACGAAATTTTGATTGGTAGTTTTTGGCTTCTGGGGGGACGCACTTTATAATATGGCACAACACTTAGAATAATAGACAGCACACCACAATAGACACAACATATATAGGAAAAAAATATAAATGTGCTTACGAACAAATAACACCACAAATACAAAACTAGAACTGTTGCAAAATAACCGGTAAAATCTTAAATATTCGATCTTAGGCTCAGATCTTTTTACCTATGCCATTCATCGCCTGACTGAAAATGTTGAAAATTTTTCCTGGTCGGCTTACTTTCTGGTACCTTCTTGCGCGATGCCTGAAAGACAAGGCCTGCCCTGCCAAGCACAGAGGGACTATGTTTTTTAGCACCACATCAGAAATAGGTTCTTTAAATGATGAAGTCATTCTGGCCATCCAAGTAAAACTGCAACACATTTGCCACTTGCAATCTGTTTTAGCTCAATGAGCACATGTGCGTTACATAGCAGCTTTATGGGAATTAGCTATGACGAATACTTATGACACTGGATGATCAAATGCTCATGCATCGAAAATCTAATGCTGAATTTGATAAATGCGTGTGTACGCAAAGTGTACGTTCAGCCATGCTTTCAGACGTGTTCACCCGTCGTACCTCAGATGGGAAAACAAAGTGTTTTTAGATTGGTTGAGTCTCGTGCATAAACAATGCACTCAGTAAGAGTCCAGGAAATTTCCCATTAAATCCAACGGCAACTCGATCGAGCGACAAGATGTTTCCAGTGATCTTAAGGTGATGCTGCTGAAGGCCCCAGTGGGATGTATCGACCCCTCACGTGGATATGTCCAATTGTACTTCCCATGAAGGGAAGCGGCATTCACATGACACAAACTAAAAAAGCGAAACTGTTGAATTAGACGATCTAGTTCAAGGACTTGCAAAATCCTAAGGCCCGATATCGACTGATGCAGAGCACGGTCATTTCCGCCTGCTGTAATCTTTGCTACCTTGGGCCTCACCGCTACAGTAAGAAAAAATTTGATGGTGGAAAAAGACGTCCTGCCAGTTTTGCGGACTTTTGAGGTGACGGTTATAGCTCTGGGGGCCAATGCCACAGTAAAAGAACAGACCGCGACAAGTTAACTATGCCGCTCGCCACCAAAGGACCTGGGCTGGCAGGCATGAGAGTGGAAAGGTGGTAAACTGGACTGCTCTGTTTCACCTATGATGTGGCGCACAGCCAGGGATCTCTGAACTAAGCCGCGGATTTCGTCTCATGCCACCCACTCCCTGCCAACACAGCTGCTGCGGAGGAACCTGAGATGATGGGAGTGTGCGCTGCAAACTCCATTGAAGGAAAACCTCACAATTCCTCAGCGCAGTGCACTGAACTCCCATTCTGTAGGGTTCCAACTGAAAAGGAAGGCTCAAAAAAAAAAAATGTGGCTCCAATGCTGGCGCCTGGCTGTAAACCCAGGCTCTAACAAGCCTAGTTTAGAGTTGAGCACTGTTCCCCACTGTTCCACTCTGTTCCTGTTTCGCTGGTCTGGTTGTTTTTGCATATAACACACATCAAGGCATGTTTCGCACAAGAGGGGGGGCTACATGAATAATTCTGGCCGCCATAGATGGATAGAATACATTATGGCCACATCCCTTACCGGACCAATCTTCTAAGACAGTTCCTAGCCCTCCACTCATCCACCTGCCAGGTAATCCCTGAGAGAAAGTGGGATTGGACACTGAGGTACCTCTGGAGAACACACCTGCCTCCCACAGATTTGCTCCGACTCTGGCTGACAAACACAGCAGATGGCTGGAAGTTGCAATCTCTCAAATGTAACTGCTGGGGTTGTCATCGAATTCTTGCTGTTGGTTTTCAGCAAGAATGGGAATCCAAGGTCTTCAGTGCTGAGTTTTTCGTACAGAGCAAGACGTCACTTGCAGTGCATAGTATGTTGCACTACCCAGAATGCAACAGGAGAATCACTAGTGGAAAAAGACTGCTGAAAAGATGCAGAAGAGCTGGAGAACAAATGCAATATCGGCTTCCTGCGAAACGATCGTGTGACTAAGGTGTGTCCCCACCTGAACTCTTATACAATAGGAGAGTGAAAGCCAAGCTGCTCACTGTACAAGGACTGTGCCCAAAAGGGAACTCCAATATTGCGAAATGTAATATACTGGCTGATAATGCCAAGCTAGGAATGATTGGTAGAGAAAAAGTAAAAGGCATAAAAGGTACAAAAAGTATCGAGATACCATTTGGGGCCATGGGTTCCAGGTGGTAGTATTTGAACGAATGTGCTTTCGCTTGCTGCATGTCGCTGCATGGCACAAGCCACCGCTGCCTGAGTTGGCTGTCAGAGGTGTTTTGGTGTGATATCTGACAGATTTGCTAAAGACACTTGTCTCAGGCCGCTACTCTATATATCGTTAGTTTAATGTAAAATGACATGACCAATTATATTGAGCTTCATGCTCAAATAGCATGTCAAAACCTGTGTATCAATCCATTACATCCTGTCTACCATCGCATTAAGTGGTACCTTTTGCTATCTCTTTGGCATGTTAAGAAAAATGCTGACAGAATGGGAAGTCTGCCTTTGCTGTTCACAGAGCTGATGTCTTTTGGATCGGGGGGGGGGGGGGGTTTTTCTCCCCCCCTTTTTTTTCTTTTCCTCTCTTTCTTTTTTGCTCCCCCTGCCCCGGGGGCCCAAAATGCACAAAAAAAACGTTTAGAAACTGGGCGCG
>CAAKHD010011460.1:16192-29403 GCA_901007705.1 Fistularia tabacaria | reverse complement strand
CCTGTGGTCGGTCAGGAATGCCCAAACAAAAAAAAAAAAAAAAAAAAAAAAAAAAAAAAAAAAAGAAGGTGGGCCTCGCTTATTTGGAGATCATTAATCATCCCGTGTAGGACAGGAGGCCCCTTAATCCAGCCCCCTCCCCCCACGCCGTCCACCCTGGCCTCACCAAACAGGCCACGGCGCAGTCCTCCACCCCTATCCCCCATGGTGTTATCAAGTTTCAGTGGTTGTAACTGTAGCACAATAAACAGAGGGGGGAGGAGAACGGGGTGGGCTCCACAAAAAAAAAAAAAGGAGGAGGAGGAGGAAAAGAAACGACGGCAAAGGAGAGAAATGTAATTTTCCTAAGTGCGCTCGAATCGATGCTCGACGCGGGCGTCCTATAAAGAAATTATTTAAAGTCGTCATGGTAACATGCAGGGCCGTGCAGTTTCCCTCCGGGGGTTACCCCCCCCCACCCCCCACCCCCCGATGAAAACCGACGGGCCGGCTAACAAAGTATTTGTTGTGGAGGCGGCCAGGTGCTGCCACTTTCCAGAAGTGGAGAGGTGTTAACTAAAAAAAAAAAAAAAAAAAAAAAAAAGGAAAATGAGGGCGAATCAAAGAGTGAGAGAATGTTCCTATTGTGGCGTGGTGTTTGTACAGAGGGCCCGGCTGTTAGGAGACCCAGCGCGAGGCTGACCGGGGGAGTAATATAATGCATACACCGATCCCCCAGAGCCCATTCATGGTGTAATTGGTGTGGACAGAGCCCTCGGTCTCAGGGTTACAGTTAGGGAACTTGCTCTAATGTCCTGCCGGGAGGCCGTTTGTCCCGTATGGGCAAAAAAAAAGAAAAAGAAAAAAAACCTACAAAAATGAGTTGTTTTGCTTTTTTTTTTTTTTTTTTTTTTTTTTTTAAATCCATGTGCAGCTCAGCAAGGAGGCACCGCCAGGAGGTGTTCCACGTCGCTGCAGCTAAATCTTCATTACAACAATTACCGTCTCCCTTTTTCCTTTTTTTTTTTCTCTTTCCCTCCCTCCTCTAATTCTCCACGTCTCCACTGCAGCTTAATGACAGTAGACAAGTCTGGCTTAATGCTTTATTACTATAAACAGACCTAAATCTACAGCCGAGGCGTTTTCTCCCGGCGATAGCGCACCATGTGGTCGCGCTTAAGCTAAATCTACACTTCCGATTAAGAGCGTCACAGCGGGGTGTGATCGAGCCCCACGCCGACCACGACACGTGTTTTTTTTTTTGTTTTTTTTTTTCCCCTTCTCCAGGCGGAGCAGAAGTCGTCTAAAAAACACTTGTCTTTACGCCAATTATCCCCAAACCTCCTGGAACAGGAGCCTCCAGCCTCCCGGTGTCTGTCCATCAAAGCCCGCGGCCATTAATCATCTCAAGTGGACGGCGCCGACAGGCGCTCGCAATGCATCGCTCTCTCGCTTTCCGCCCCTTCATATTCCGCCCTCCACCCTCCTACCCCAGATTGCCCTCTTTCAAAATAAAAAAAACACACACAACCCAAAGTCTCCCCGGCCAAATTGAGAAAGTGGCCGGGTGACAAAGCAAAACAAACAGCGGCCCATCTGCTAAATGGAAAACCTTTGAGGTGGTTAGCGGCGTCGGGCCGGTGTCAAGGCTCCTCCGCTCGGCTCCCGGTGGGGGTGAAACAGCAAAACCCGTAATGGATATGATGAAGCGTGATGTCAGCATAACTCATGAGGGTGGCCGACATCCTCCTCCTCCTCCTCCTCCTCCTCCCTCGGCCCGCCGTGCATTTACATTCGTTATCCGTCGGGCCGGGACGAACGACGGGGAGGTTCATTTGCGGAAAAAAAAAAAAAAGAAAATAAATAAATGAAAATTAACAAGGGGTGCGGGGATAATGAGGGGAGGTGTTGTATGCGCGTCCACCGCCATTTCCATGATGCACAGCCCATCAACGGGCCCCCTTAACCCATAGACAGGATTTAAGACAGCTGCTAAAATTCCTCAACCATTGAGACGCACACACACACACACACACACACACACACACACACACACACACGGCTGTTTTTAAGTGCAGGGGGCAGGAAATGGGAATCCCTCGTAAGTTTTCCTTCCGCTGCTGCTTTCCTCTCAAGGCCCGGAGGCCCCTGCGACGAGGTGGGAAAAGTACTTCGCCATTTGTCTCTATTCGTCCGGAGATTCCAGCGGATTCCCCTTAACCTCGCAGAATCCGCCGCATTCTTAAAATGTATTTATTTTTTAAAAAACGCCGTGCTTACAATAGGTCAGCCGAAGCGGGATGGCATTTTGACCGGCTTCTGGCAAATCCCACATAATAATAATGACATTAAATCTAACAGCATAACCTGCTCTTTCATTAAAAAAAAAAAAAAGAGTGCAATAATCTGTAACCTATTTCTTTGAAGTGGAAACAGAATGAAGGGTAAATGCGGAGTAATTAGAGGGTGCCGTCGACATGAGCCGAGGGAAGGCTCGCTCTTCATCTTGTACACTCTTGGCACTAACACAAAAAAAAGGGAATCCAGCCAAGCAATTTGTTCCCTGTGATTAAGACTCCCATTTGAGAGACAGCATAGGTCAGCCAAGTGCCTCTCGTCTCGAAGGAGGGGTGAACAACTCCGGAGTGGCTGAAATTATACCCTGCCCCGCTGTCCCGCCGTTACATTAGCTCTCTCTAATGTCAATAGCAATGTCGTCTGCGTGGCCTGCATCCATATTTAAAGCGGGGTTGGGTTGGGGGGGTTGGAGGGGGGCAACTGGCGTCCCCGCTGGAACCATGATTCCCAAAACACTGGCAAAACAAAACAAAAAAAAAACTCCTTGCCTCTACCTACTATTTCCCTTTGCGACACATTTGTGTATTATAGATGAGCGCCGCTACGCCCCGTGTCGGACGCTGACCCTTGGCCTCCGCCGGCCACTTACTTGTGTGTGTGTGTGTGTGTGTGTGTGTGTGTGTGTGTGTGTGTGTGTGTGTGTGTTAGCAATAAGGCAACTCGATCCGCGCCAGTTGCTCTCAGTATAATTCGCTCTGCAAATAGATCAGGGCCGAATACGATAATGTCAAAACAGGTTCCCGATAATTGAATTGGAGGTGTTGTTTTAATAAAAACAGGAGCGAATTAATCAGTGTTTTGCATCAGAGCGAGGTGGGCGCTTTGATTTTTAAGATAAATAATGGCTGATAGAATTCATTTTTAAAGGGTTTGCACACATTACCATTAATTGACCGCCAAGACAGGCTACTTTTATTTGCTGATATTTTTCTGAAAACAGGATTTGGCGCGCCGCAGCCCGCCAGTGATCCGCTGCCGGGTGGCATCATTGTCGGCTTGATGGATCTCTCGGCCTGACCGGTGTGAGAAAAGGGTCAGCAGACAGCAACACCCCGTGTCTGCCACCGGACGGAGATGCTAACAGGGCCCTGACAGATCCCCGAACCCTCCCTTTCTCCAGCTTAATTCATCACCGTCCAAACCAGCCCGCCGGGTGCCGGAGAGCAGCACTCCGCAGCGGCAGCTCGTCACCGAGCGCCACGTCTGACGGGGAAGGGTGAGCGTAGCAGACGCGCTAGCGCACTTCCTGACACGCTTTTCACATTCAGAGCTTAGACTACTGTTTCCTCGCCTTTGAGATACAGAACTTTAAAAAGATACCTTTTTAAAGTCGTAGCTGCACTGGTTCTGTGAACCGAACTCCGAGCTCAGTTTGTTTGTATGTCGAATTAAATTTCCCCGTTAAAATGAACTGAAAAGCTATTCATCCGTTCCAGCGCCATGGTTTTGTTACGCATTTCTAAAGAAGCAAACATCTCCTCTTCTTCTTTTCCTTTGGGCTTTTCCCTTCAGGGGTCGCCACAGCGAATCAAAACCTATTGTCTGTATCCTCCTCTCTCGCACCAGCTAACTTCATATCCTCTCTCACTCCGTCCATTGATCTTAAATAAGCAGACATGTACTTTTTAAACAAAAGAGAAGGTAAAGATATAAAGCAGTTTTATTAAGTGTATTTACTTTGAAGATGGAACGGAGATGGCGTCGGCAGTGGAGTGTTTCAGTTGTCACTCTATCCTTAGCTTAACTGACTGTCTCCACGCTTAATGCTGTAAAAATCTCAGTCTGAGACTTAAAGCTTGAGAAACTAGTCTTGAGATGTGAGCAGGTGTGAGATGATAGCTCTCCGCGAGTCTCCTCAACGTCTTCAGATGTGCGTGTAGCTTCACTCAGGTCCGGGTTCGCATCGCGAAGCAGGAAATCTGCCGAGCGACGGCTCGAACCTCGGAAAACTCTTAAATCGACGGAGTCGAGGCTCCGCCGTCTGAGCGCTTTTAGAGTTTCACTGCTGATCTCTGCTCAGACCAACGACACACACCTCACGACCCTTCACTGAGGGGCATAAACAGGAAGTGAGCGTTGCTCCGCTTGATGGCTCCCTTTCCTGTGCTTCCACCTCAACTTTGGACACGCGGAAATGTTTAAGACCTCGACGTGACCCGCGGATACCGCGGGATAAACGCCATCCCAGCTGTTGGCCTATTAAATTAGGTAATAAGTTAGTTAGGCCGCGGCCAGATCCTCTTGGCTCCGGTACGACAGAACCACCGGATGAGCCGAGCTGGTCCTCAAGCGCTGACCTCTTAAGGCCTTTACGCTGGGTCGAGGAATTAACCGAGGATTTCTTAGTCAGTGAGAGTCACAACATGTATTTTGAGTAGATGGGTGATCACAGCTCGCTTCAGGGGCCGTCGCTTGGAGCGGCCAGAAGGGGGGAAAAGGAGCTCCTATCAGATTGAAAATCAGGCCTCCACACACGCCGTGTCAGGTTGCAGTTATGAATGTAAATCGTATATATATATATATATATATATATATATATATATATATATATATATATGTGTGTGTATATATAAACCTCAGTATGAAGTCATGGGGGGAGACATGAATACGGTGAATGGGTTGGAACGCGTCTTCACGCGCATTATTTCCAATTTTCCAAAGCCGGCCTGGAGGACTTGAGAAGCTCCAGTAAATGTGCCGTAAAAAAAAGAAAAGCAGCTGCGTCTCAATCTGAGGTTACATTTCTGGAAGAATTATATTACCTCTTTTCTGCATGAAGGTGAAGAGGTCGTCCAAGAACTCCTTCCTTTTGGGGTCGTTGTCCAGCTCATACAGCTGAGGAGGAAGACCACGGAGGTTTATTAGGGACATGATGGACATGGCGGTTAGATCACCTCAGCAGACACCGGAGCGCCACCAGGACAAATAGCACACAGATCATGCTGATGCTGAGCATCTGGCTCTAGTTTCTCTCATCCCTGATGGAAACGTATGAAGGAAGGTCTGCTCGGGGAAGAACCGCGGCGTCCTAATGTCTGATACAGCTGGTTTCTTCTTTTCTTGTGCGTGTTTTGGTGCTAACATATGACACTGCCTGGTGATTTCCTCTTGAAAAAAAAAAAAAACACCAAGCCAGGATGTCTAGCGCCTGTCGGGAGGCCAGCTGGCCGCGAGGCGTCGCGCTAGAGGAGGTGCAACTTTTAACAGAAAAGGTGCGGCGACTTCTTTTGAAGCCGCGGGATCTCCGAAGGCCTCGAGTTTGTGCGCCTCCTGACCAGAGGGGCCGGACAGAAGTGCCGACCCGCAGATTGGTGTTCCGAAACCTCAGCCGACTGGTCGAGGCGGCGCGGAGCCAGCTTGCGGGACCGCCTTTAACAGCGGTCGAAGCAGAGCAACGATAGCCGGGAGATAATGGGAGACGGCGGCGCCGGGTTTTGATTTTCCCCCTCTTTGTCATCCGGGACAATGTTGAAGGTAACCACGGGAACGGATAATAGCCGCCGACCTTGCTACCAATCCAGGCAGGGATGAACCGACGGCGGCTCAGATTACAATCAAATCCACGTAAAAAGAGGGTTATTTCAGCGCGGTGTGCCAGCTGTCGCGCCGAGTACACCTACGTTTTTTGAATTGAAAAAAACGTTGCGCCATCTCGCATGCAGTCACGACTGTCTCGGCGTGACTGAGACTCTCCCAAGGCTAGCAGTATTTACAGTTATCGCCACCCAGGGCTCCATAAGAGTCACCACGATGACATATAGAGCGGGTCAAAAGTTTACAGTCTGTTGTTTTAGGACTCGGCCGAGGGTCGGGAAACGGGGGCTCACCTTAGCGAAGTCTCTGGAGGCCTCTCCTCTTCCTCTGCTACTGTCGGCTTCGTCTGCCCAGCCCGCGCTCCCGTTCTGCAACACAGGGAAGGCAGAGGGAAGCGGTGAGCGCTGGGAATACGCCGCTACCTTCAGACACGCGTGGAGACAATATCGCCCCCCCCACACACACACACACCCATCTTTTATTATATATTTCCCCCCCGACATTCTTCGGACTGCGAGCGGAGCCGCCGGACCTCTGAACGGTCACATTTCTTCTCCCCCGAACAGATGAAAACTAATATATACTCAAACTCCAAGAATGCGTTTTTCCAGGGGTTGGAGGAGTAACCTCTGGAGTTATTGTGCCCCTGAGCTTCTGTGCGCCCCCCCGCCCCCCTTCATCCTCAAACATCTCCATTTGACCTAAACCATCTGCATCTGTGCCCTGCCCCCACCCATGTCTTCCGACCCAGCTGGATACAAGGGCCCCCCATCCTTCAATCTTAGCGCAGCTGTGACGGGTGGCCAAGTTCATGGAGTGGAGCTGGCTGTCAGGAGTTGGAGATGGGGGGAGGTTAGGAGGGGTAAGGGGGTGGGGGGTGGGGGTGGTCAGCAGCCTTTACCTACACACACACACACACACACACACACACACATGTGCGGAGGCTAATCACAGCTCTGTGTATGTTTGTGAGCGGGAGTTGGGGTGGGGGTGTAATGGCCCCACAAGACGGGAAGGAAGGAAAATAAGGGTAGAAAGGGGTGCACGGTATGTGCCGACCAGGAATGTCTCCTAAAGACAAAACCTATAAAAGCATCGGGAATCAAAACAAGATCCGTTTGGTGGTTTTGGGAGTGGGGTGGGGGGGGGGGGGGGTTAATAGCTCCAGGTTGGGGTCCAGTTTCAAGCGGGAGCCCATTGGTCAGTGGCAATTACAGGGCCTGTAACAAGAGCCAGCGGGGCAAAGGTTGTCAAGGCCCCTGAGAGTAAGTCATTTTCACCCTTTCAATCCGGGGATGTGTGCGACGCTTGTCAACGTTCATAAAGGGACGCCCGTCAGGCCCGCGGCCTCGCCACCGAATCTCGCCGTCTCGCCATCCCGTCCTCCAGCCAGCGGCAAAGAAATCCTGAATTTCTACACCTTCCCAGACAGGCCGGTATCTCCGGAATAATAATTCAATCATCACGGCGGGCTCCAGAAACCAGCGTCTGTTTAAAATTACCCGACGGCTCGCCGCTTATCACGTTTGCGGCGCATTTTGCCAGCGACATTATCTCCAGCATGTCGTGGAGATTGCGCCGGGACTAAATATACACTGAAGAACATTGGGAGGACTCGCGGACCTTTGCACACAATCTGGCCACTTCTTGTTAACCTTTAAACATTATAAATGATTACAAAAGCAGATAATTCAGATTGCATACATGTACGATCCCACGGGGTGGAAAACATCCCCATTTGCTCAGGTTTATTCACCGGGGCATGTTTAATATTCAACGACGGAAAGCCTAACCAGTCACTTTTTGGGCTCTTGGAAGGCCAAAAGGCACAGGAAACCGGACGGAACACACACACACACACACGCACGCGCGCACACACACACACACACACACACACACACACACACACAGAGCCTCGGCTTATTACACCCTGTTTGCTAAGACGCAACATTCACATGAATCTCGGGTGATGTGATTCGAAGTGGACCTCTTGGAATTGGTGATCTATCACCGCACACTAACCCCTGGTTCTAATCCCTACTGCGTATGCAAACCTGCATTACCTGACCTGTGCAAAGGCAAAGGATGTTTTCAGTCGCGCGGCCATGTTTTCTCCTTGGAGACACGTCGGCGCGATTTTTAACGGAGCGCATTCAGGGTAAAAACAAGAAATTAATAAATGAGATTGTGCATTATAATATGGTGGTGGTGCACAAGCTGCAGGGGTTAAGCTACAGGTTAACCCAGCAGCTGAAGTGCCATTGAGCCACGCTAGTAAACCATCCATTTCCAAAGCGCCGCTGCTAATGGAGAACTTCTAGGGGGTTGGGGGGGGGTCGGGCTTGGAGCTCTGGCCTGGTGGGCTTGGATTTGTTAGGAGAAGACAAGTGTTTACACAAAAATCCCAAACACGCGCGCAGAGCGACGGCGCGCAGGGGTCAAGGTGTTTTGTCCGCTCGGTTAATACTTCACGGGGGGAATAGTCTACCTTTCTTTCAGTTCACCCGCCTTCAGAAGGGATTTCATACGTCGGTGAATTTCACCCACAGTATTTATGACGTTAATTAAGTCTTACTTTGTCACGCTTGCATACTCGGACGTTGCTAGTGTGATTTTTCATTGCACGTCACACCCACAGGACACCCGCCGGCGCCTCCTTTTCAATGTGGATTGATCTAAAGTGCCGTTAATACGCGCTTTTCCCCCGTCACACAGGAAGCAGCAGGCGACGGAGGTCATTATCCGCAGATAGACATGTCGGCTCTTGAATTGTGACTTCGGACGAAGGAATGTTAACACCACGTTGCTTTTTTGTCGAGTGAAGAGTGGATGGAGTTGTTTTGCGCGATCGGCCACCACCGGCCCCTCGCCGCGGCCCAGCCGTGACGTGGCTCGCCGCCTGGACGTACGTCGCTATTGCACCTATTAAAAACAGCCTTTATCGATGGCTTTTAAAACAGGTATTCTACCAGATTGAGGAAAACTAAAAACAAAAAAACGTCCTCGAATTTGGGGAGGGGGTGCAGCCGCAATTACAACGTGACGACAGGTCAAAGGAACCAAAAACAGGGGGGGGAACCGCTTTATCGGTCAAAATTAAAAACAGACTATAGCCTCCACGGCGGAGGGATACGATTGGCTGCGGGTGAGCCGGCAGCGGGGCGGTATGGGAGGGGGGGGGTTGTTTTGAGCCTCGGCAGCCGCTCGCGTTCATATTCTTTCAAACGAAAGCTATCGCCATCGCCATCGCCCGCAAACACCCCATGATGCAGTTTTAGAGGGGGTTAATTCCATATTTCGGATTTTATAGAGCGGCTCGGGTGAGAATGCATTCGCTGTTAGCTACGTGTGTGTGTGTGTGTGTGAGTGTGTGTGTGTGTGTGTGTGTGCACGTGCTGGGCCGCGGTATGAAAAGAAGTCCTTATACGTTTAAGCGGCCCGATGTTTCCTTTTGGTCGCCTCTCATGCTGTTAGCAGGTTTATAGGCCAGGCTGTGGGTGGCCTAATCACATTATGGCCATACGTGACTGACTGGCCCGGCTCCAAATCAGGATAAGACCAAGGTAGATGAGAAGTGAGCAGTAGCCGCTCGCTAAGTGGGAGGAAGAGGAGGAAGGGGGAAGAAAGCTGTCCGCACATTTTGACGTATAAACTGGGCTTCTGTGCCTGAATCACCGCCTCGGAGAGGGGGAAGAAAAAAAAAAAAAAAAGAAGTTTGATTGTTCGGAGTTCCCGCCTTGTTCTGTGGCATTGAGCTGAATTACTTCACAACATCACAGGGTTCGCAAAACTGGTTCCGAAAAAGAAAAAGTCTAGAATTTTCCGTGCAGGTTATATTTCTCACAACACCTCCTCCTTCAAAAGCTCTTTTTTCTGTTTGCCCCCCCCTCCCGCTTCCTGCAATCGTCTTCACATAAGCGCGGCGTTACTCACGGTGTTATTGTCACAAATAACAGCGGACGGCCATTTGTCTGCAACAAGTTGACATTCTTTGCATATCCAACCATCTGCATTAGACAATCCACACACACACACACACACACTCTCCACGCACACACACATACACACACACTCTCCACGCACACACACGTACACACACACTCCTGCTTGAAGGTCGATGCACAGCCCGAGGGCAATTCTACGCAGCCATTATACAGAGATGTACAGCCACCATTTTAGTGAGGCCAGGCATGCCGGAACAAGAAGGGTTAATGGCTGCTGCTTGGGGAGTGGGGGATGGATGGCATTGATTGCTCAGGATGTTGACAGCACTTCTCCAATTTGATAGTGGAGCTGTTATTAGATGAAGAGGCTTGTCCTTAATAAAAGCATCATGTGATTTGCCTTCGCTCTTCCAGTCAGCGGTCTGATGAGCTCAAATAGCGGCTATTAAGTGAACGAAATTTCATGGTCGCTCATGTCTGGGGATAATAAACAAAGTAGGAGAGCGGGATCGAGCGCGTCTGCGCATTGACTTTTAGCAGCCGTTCAATGGGCCGCCGTTCGGACGGAGCTCCATCTTTGCCAAGTGGGTCATTCTCCGAGGAAAGATAGCACACGGGGCGACACGCCGGTTCCGCCGACGCCATCCCCGGAAAAACAAACGGGGCCCGAAAAAGACAAGCGGCGCTCGAAGCCCCGTCCTCCCGGCTCAAACCCGGCTCCGCGCTGCAGGCGGAGTCCCTCGGGCCACGGTCATCGAACAGGAGGCCCGGATCAATAGCCCTGGATGTGCAAACACGGGGAGGTCCGAGGCCCGCCGCCCCCACCTCACCCCCCCTCCGGACGCAATCTCACAGCGCGCGTCAATACTCATCATCCTCAGTCATACACGGCCACTCCGGGGATAACTGATACGAGGGCGGGGCTGCGGTTGCCAGGGGTGACATCAGCCCCCTCGCCCACAACAAGACGGACCCCGCTTTCAGGCCCGCGACTGTGGGGAGGGCAGAGGGCGGGGCGCAAACCGCGAGCGGTGGCCCCCGTCTCGATCGCGGTCGGACCGGAGCGAACGTTCAGGGATGCGGGTTTATCAGATGGCAGCTTGTGAACCGTGATAAGCAGGGTGATGACACGAAGTACACCTTCTGTCCCAGAGGAGGACGGAAATTCTCTCATTTGGAACTGAATCAGCGAGTACGCTAAAACCTTGAGTCTTCTAAGATCCAAACTGTGGCTCGGTGGATGTTCAGCTTTGTGATCGGAGCCCAGATCTCAGTTAGCAGCAAGCGGGATGAACGTTTGACGCCAACATGGCCGCCGCTGTCCGTGAAGTGGCGTTTAAAGACAGTGGGACGCGCCGCGCGCCGCGAGCGGGCCCACGGAAAGCCCCCGAGCGATGTGTGCGTGCGGTGGACTCGTCCGTGAAGAGACGGAGAAGTGGTTGTGGGGGAGATACGGGGAACGGAGAGCATCGTCGGGGAGATGGCGGGAGACGTTGATGGGGATTCGGACGACGGGAACGTGGACGGACGAGGCGTCGGAAGAGGCGTCCAAAGCCGGTCGGGGACGATTTGATGGTTTTTAGAAAGAGGAGCGGCGTCACTCTGTCCATAACCGGAGTTTAGACAAAGTGTAGCAAAGTGTGTGCGTTTACCATTAGCATAGCATTGTAGCATTAAGTATTGGAGACGTAAGTGAAGGATAAAGCGACAAATGAAACACTCCTCCGCCGCCGGCGTCTCCGTCCCGTCTTCAAGGTAAACACATCGAATAAACCCACTTTATTTCTTTACATTCTCTTCTGATTTCTATTATTTTCTAATTTAGAAACACGTAACAAAAGCAGGGGTCTGTAACGGATTGACGGCGTTTCGATTCATTTCAAAACGGGGAAATTTGATTTGACATACGAGCAAACGGAGCCCGGTCACAGAACCGATTCCACTCCTGAGTCCAGGTATGACTGCGAATGGAAAAAAAGGTATTTCTTCCAGGTTCTGTTTCTTTCGTGAACGTCAGGAGGACAACCAAAGTAGCCCTGACCGTGAGTACAGTGTGACAGGTTGTGACGGCTGCGTTCGTCGCATTTCAATTCATTTCATGGGGAAACTGAATTTGACAAGCTGAATTTGGAGCTCGGGCACAGAAGGAGTTAAACTCCTCAGTCGAAGTTATTTCTCGAGTGACACTTTCAGAAGCACCGGTTGCTGCCAATGGGGTGCATCCAGGAATCGCTGTGCAGAGTCTTGTTTGGACATCCTCCACAAAGCAAGGTTTCACGGGCTAGTTAAAGAGCGGGCGCAGTCGTGGCAACGTCGCCATAGCAACCCGAGCCAGTAAATCGCGGCGAACGACGAACTCTCGAGGTCCTGCCGGCGAGAGAGGAACTCCGACATTCCTGAGGACCTGGAAATAACAGGAGAGCCCCCTCTCGTCCCACAGGTACCCTCAACATCTCGTTCCCTGATCTTTTTTAGCCAAATTGCCGCCTGTCAAAACAGCTCGGCCGAGGGAAATCTTTAAAACAGACGCAGCGGCGGTAATTTAATAAAAAAACAAGGCCCTCCGGCGGAAACCTTGGATGGCGGCCAAACACACTGTTACATGGAAAGCAGCCGTAAAAGATAATATGCCCGCTTAGAATTTTAAGTAGTTCTCTTATAGTAGATTTGGGGTAAAAAAAAAGTCAAGTCATAACTCTTCCGGGCTTTTTAATTATTCCCCGACAACCTGGCGTACCGACTCCGTCACGGGACTCTTGCGAGGAGGAGCGTAATTAAAAGGGATTTCTTCTTTGCGGCGAAGAAAGCGAAATCTGCCTCCCCTCTCAGCAGGACTGTAAAAATGAGCATTGTGGGAGGGCGGCCATCTCTAATCCAAATCAAATAATTGGGGCCTTGATCCCTCGGCGGGAGGCCTGGAATCATTTATAGTGCCTCTTTCTCAGGCGCGAGGAGGGAGGAGGAAGAAGGAGGGAGGCCGAGGGGCCGCGTTCGGCTGAGCGGATGGCGTCTTTTATCTGCTAACTACTGTAAAGGATCTCAACGGTGACCTGGCCATACGCCGCTGCCAACAAAGGCTCTGGCTAATCGTGATTCCATGTGCGACAAGGCGGGAAGTAAATCCCGCCGCCGCTCGGGAACATATGGCGGAGTTCCTACTTACAGCCGCCGCTCCCGCGACCCGTGCTCTACTCTCATTAAGAATTATTATGGCGCATTAAAAAACTCACATATCACGCGGGAACGGGGCTGGCGGCGGGGTGGGGAATCGGACCCGGGGGGGTTTGCCGCTTAATGTCTGATCATGTTTGTAGCTGTTTAAGATTTCTGGCTGTTTTTTTTTTTTTTTGTGGAAAGGGGGTGGGCGGGTGGGGGTAGACAATGTGGCGAGGACAA
>CAAKHD010011437.1:124966-149521 GCA_901007705.1 Fistularia tabacaria | reverse complement strand
GAGCAAATCAACTTACAGAAAACAAGAGGGCAGACATTACTCACTGATTTCCTGTAATACACTCACACACACGCGCACAAACACACACACACACACACACACACACACACACACACACACACACACACACACACACACACACACACACACACACACACACACACACACGAGCAATGTAGAAATGGAGGGAAGAATCATTGGTATACCCAGACATATGCTTGCACATCCTTGCTTTCAAAGAAAGATTTATGTAACCACTCACAAAGCTCAAACCCCAGCAGACATACCAGCAACATCATGCCAGTAGCTCATATGAGAACTTTATAGGGAATTATTGGAAGTAAACTGGTAGGAGAGGGATGTTCCCACATCTCGAGAGGAACTTCCACTTGAGCCCTGATGTCTTTGATAATGGATCTGACTTTGCTCTTGTGTCTTCATGTATAGTCCCAGTGAGACACGAGCGTCTCTGAGCCAGGCGTCTGAGCCAGCCGAAGCCTGCCGTCCCAGGAGAGGTGAGATGAGTGCTGGGTGAGATTGTAAGATGGAGACGTAACAGGATTTGAAAATGAGAGAGGTGTTCTCTCAGAGAACTCTATTTCTCCAGTCCTCTCTAGTTCTATAAATCTCCAAATCAAGTACTTCCGGGGCAGTATTTTTCTCTAACTTCACCTCACATTAATGTAGCGTCTCATTGACACATGATTTGATAGCTGGAGCAGCAGATTGATCATTTGCCTCACACTAGAGCTGAATAGAAGCAGACCTCAGGAAATTGACTAAGTGAATTCAATGATGATCCTTCCTTCCTGGTTTCCTGCATTAGAGCTGGCAGATAGGTGAGGATAAGGGACGTAGATTCTGCAAATGACTGTTCTTTCATTTTTGATTAGTCAGTAGGTGAGTCTATGAAAAATCTCTGTTGTTTAAGTTATGGGACAAATAAATGTTGAAGCAGTAATAATGACCTGCGCCTTAAAGCAATAGCAAACTACATTTTTTTTTATTCAGTCAATTATTCCAGTTCAGTATTTTGGTTATTTGGCTTTCTGTTAAACTGTTTAACTGTTTAACTGTTTAACTGTTTAACTCTCATCCTCATTACTAGCTACAGCAACCAACTTCTTCCAGTGGGAAAACTGATAGAATATAAAGTACATTTCCAGCATGAAGGTACCAACAACAAAAGAGAGCTCGTTATCTATCTGGAGCAACATATTTATTTATTGGTACAGGTTTGATATCTCTGTATTATTTTCTCTCTTTTTCCCCTGCCTCCCACTTTGTAATATATATATTAGATCCCCTTCATCTGGAAAACAAACAAGACGCCAGCCACAATTAAAAGCGGTAAACACACCGTATCCCTGCTTAACTTCTTTTTAATTACTGTTAATTTTGATTTTATGATTTTTTTTAGGTAGTCTTCACAACCACTCTACCTGAAGTGAAGAATCTTTGAAAATTATGAAAATTAATATCAAAATTTTAAGAGTGTAAATATCAGCAGCTGTGGCAGTAGTATAAAGATCAATGTATTGCCAGTGCTAAGTGTTGAATTTTTACCTTCTAATTAAAGTAAGGAATCATTGTTTATATTGCTTCATAATACTGTAATAATGTTACAAAGAATGGCTTCTTGCATGGATGATAACATAAAGCAATGCAATTAAATGTTGTCAAGAGGAAAATAAAATAGAAGTGAAATATACTGCCATCCTGCTCTAGGGGATTGCAGCACTGAACTGCTATATGGCATAAAACCGTGCAGTTGTGTGGTTAATTCTCGACTTCCCTTCACCATCATAAGGAGCAAAAGTAAAAATGCATGCTGATGTCACTCCATGAGTGACTAGACTTTTAAGTTTTCAGTTTTCCTTGCATTCATAACTGAGATGTTTTCAACAAAGGGCAAAAAGAAATATGCAAATATTACAGACAAAAGTCATATAAATACCTTGTTTGCTTTGTAGTATTGGAAAACACAATTTGATTTATTCCAAAAGAAATCAAATTGAAGAAGCTTGATAAAATAAAATATTAAAATTTTCTTTCCATCCACAAATAATTGATCACTGTATTTTGCAGTGTCGATTGGAGTGCTAGAGGGAAAAGAACCATATCTGTGAGGTTAATGGAAGGTCAGGGGTCATCTGCTGGAATGCTGTGTTCCTGTCATCTTCCAGGTGTGAGGGCTGCCAAGCATTGTTAATAGTCTGAGTCAGATGTGTACTGTCTCCCCTACAGCTCCAACCACTGCTATTTATGAAGACACATGGAAAGACAGCAAACAAAGTGTGGTTCTTTAAAAAAAAAAGAAAAAAAAGAAAGAGCTACATTTCTTTTCGTCATGCCTTTTGCATGATTCAGATAACCTGCAAATATTGTTGACATTAACCTGCCAGTATATTTCAAGTAAGCTTAACACAAAATATATGTGTTACTACTTGAGTCTCATTACACTTCAGTTGGACCTCAGTTGAGCCCCACCATCTTCCATATCTACAGGATCTTCCAAAATACAGTTCATGACACAAACACATAAACACAAACAGGCTAACCTGTATCATGGACCGGTTTTCCTCTTTATTTCCCCAGTTGACTCCACTCAACTCTGTTGTCTTTAGTTGCAAGGTATTTTGAAACATTGCATCGACTTTTCCAGCTTGGTCACCCTTTTGCCAATGATGATGTTTCGGTTTGAGGCATTTTCAACAACTGTCAAAAGGAAAAAACATTATTTCCCTCAAACAAACTTTTTGTAAACACCTTTGTGAGCAGTCAAATGAAGATATATGTGCTCGCATTAAAAAAGGCTAATTGTTACAACAGATTTTGTTAGCTGATATTTTCTGGTTTTGTCAGACAAGTGGCTGTCACTGCTCTATTCTTTGATTAAATAGAAGGAATACATAGAAACATCAGTAAAATACAGGTGGGCACTGTTCTTTTCTCCTTCTTCTCTTTTGCTCTTTGCAGAGCAGCAAGTCTATACTTGGATTGCTTTCTGCTCTTCCGGTAATTGTAGAGCTTCACAGAGGTGTCCTCTTTCCTGGCCGAAGCTGCACAACGCTGTGCCATCGCAATGCAGCTGAGACCAAATAGTTGAGATACTCACACGGAAGAATTTTCTGTTTACCTCTTTGGCTTTACGTGTTTATTTTAAACGGAACTTGGGCATGTGATGATTTAGAGGGCCGCAGCCGGAACTGTTTCCATCTGAGGCGATGACATCAGTGGAGAAAGTAATCTGGTGGCCATTTATTTATGTATTTTGAAGACATACTTGTGGTACAAACAGATATTTTGTTCATTTCAGTCCATGAAGTTTATCAGGAGAGGTCTACTTCTTACCATCTAGATCCATATATGGATCACTGGAAGGACTCATGTTCTTATTTTGATTTATCAGTTAATTACTATTTTACTCATTTAAAAAGAAAACCATTGTCTAAAAAAAAACAAAAAATGTCCTAAACATCTAAATGAACTACAACATTAGAGACATTTCTTTTTAAAATGAACAAGAAATTAACAGATATATTTAAAGTGAAGTTTAAATAGTACACTTAACTCAATTGTGTTGTTCAGATTATCCACACCTGACAAGGTGCTCTGTCTGTATCAATATGCAAACGGACATATGATAGAAATAGTGAGGAATTTTTATTATCTCTAAAGTTTCGAGACAACGACAGACTCTGAAATCTCTGCATTAAAGCTGTAAAGTAATACTGGGTCATAGATGGGATGTAACTGATGATTCAGCGTGAAACGAAATTACCCAGTCATTGTTGTCCTTCACGTCAGTACAAGGTGTAACTGAAAACCGGAGCCCAATGCCTTGTATGTGTGAACGTACTTTGCCGGTAAAGCTGAGTCTGATTCTGACCTATTAATATCCAAAGCTCTCATGATGGATATTGGATTTAGAAAAAAAAAACTGCCCAAGAGGAGGAATGAGACTTCCAGCTAAGCTCTTAACAGCAGTTTATGGTAGTCTCGTTCCGGAGGAGTCTCTTCTTGCTTAATAAGCAGTGAACACACCTGAGTGTTGAGCCACATCACTGGCGAGCTGGGGCCTACTAGCAGGCTGTTATCAGCTTTTTTGCACGGAATGCGTTTAATGGAAGCACGTTCCTCCCCTGATGTAAACTGTACCATATGGAGGCTATATATATTCAGCTTCAGTATTTTGGTTTTATTCCCAAAAAGACAGGGAATGTTCCACTGTATGCACAAAGCCTTAGCAAAGACCCCCTCTCCTGAAATTCTTTGGATAAGGATGTTTTCTGGGAAGTGCCTCTTAAAAGTGTGCTCAGGGTCTGCAGAGCATTTACAAGGTCATTAATCAGGTTGAATGTCTAAGAGGGATATATATGTAAATGTTTCTGAAACTAATGAAAACAGCCTCTGCAAAAGGAAAAAAAAATACTACTAAAATTATCCCTGTTTATTAAGTGAAAAAATGGAAATAGAGAGCTTATGCAAGTATAGTTCACAAACATTGCTAAAATGATAACTAAAACTCAATATAAATATATTCCTTTTCAAAAGTGTTTACTGATAGAATTGTATACAGAATATAGAATGCAGACATGCATCCTATATTCTAAAGGAATATAAAATGGTAATTCATATTTATGGTCCCTAAGCAGGTGATAAAAGATAGAAAGAAAGATTATCTGTGAAGAAGTGTTCTGCGATGGGTCAGAAGAGAGATACATGACAAATGTTAGCAACTCCAAATGTAAAGCAGAAAGCCATACCATCATATACTTTCACTTATGGACAACGCTAAGAGATCGAGGGGTGGGGGGTGTTAATGACATTTTTTAGTGGTGTTGTGAGGTCCAACATGAAAACTTTGACATCACATGAAATTTGTGGCTTTTGGAACACAAACAGCATAAATACGTCCACGGTGGAGCAACAACAATAAAGTTATGAGTGGAAAGTTATGAAGACTGGCATTTCTTGAATTCTCTATGAGCCGAATGACCTGTTATAAATTTGTCGGAATAATGTTTAGTACAACCGCTGCATTTGAAGCAGGCATCTGCTCTAACTGCAAGAACATTAAGGCATTTTTTGATAATACCCTCCCCCCTTACTCCCTTCCAGATATGTTTATATTAGCATGTGGTGAAGACAGTTTTACAGAAGTCATTACTACTTGGATGGCAGCTTTGAAAAAAACAGCCATTGCACTGGTGAATTCCTCGAGCACATACCTATCTCAGTAGGGGTCCCAGTGCAGTGAGCTTTGCACAACCCATAATGGAAAGAAATGTAAAGTCAAGGCGGGGTCCAGCCCTCAAGTCTGGAGCCAGGTCTGATAACACTGCCACAGCCAGCCCACTCTTTAGTAAGCTCATAAAAGTCAGCATTGCTAAAGATAGACACAAGTAGTCTGCGGGGCAGCAATAAAATCAGTAGGAGACCCCCGGGGTCCCCTGACAAGAGAAGGTCCTCAGATGTTGCAGTGTTGCCTCCTCCCATTCTGCTAATCGGCAGTTTATGCATCAACTCAACCCCTTTCATTATATCTACTTTGGCCCGTAGATCTGGGTCCATATCAGCATGGATTTCCAGCAAGAGCAGTTGATATCAAAGACAAAGAGTCAAACAAAATTTAAATAACATGGTCAGAATCAGAATCTTCTCCTTGATTAGATGAAGACTTCATCAAATCAAATCATTTGAATCAGAAGGATGATCCTATGATCAAGTAATACTGCTAGAAGTAGGTTTTTCACCTACCTGTTTGTTTACTGGTTGCTGAAACTCAACAAAAGCATGTACTACCTCCCTTTTAATACAATAAGCAGTATTTTAATCAGCAGTACTGTTATTAAACTTAGATTTCAACTTTTTTCTCATAAATTATCAAATGCTGTTCAACAGAAATAATGTAATAATAGAGGTGGTATTCCTAATTGCAAAATATCCTTGTACAGAATATATTGTATGATGTTCAATCCCTTCATAACATTGAAGATGTTTTTGAGGGGACATCCTCATTTTCTTGGTCTGAGACTGTTTTTATTTGTGCATATACTGAGGACATGTGGGGAGAATTCTCGAGCTACGTAAGGAGCTCAACAAGAGTTTCGATAATGTTTGGAACAAAGACCCTGAGTGTTTAATGTTTTGATATACCCCTTGGTGCAACGTTGGCACTGATATGAACTTTAACTTGATGAGCAAAGATTAGTCACATATTTAAAACTAATAATCCCTAACATAGGTTCCTCAGTAGAACCATGTACTGCCTGCACAGTTGATCGTGGGCCTCTGCATTCCAGGCTCAGCTGGACATTCAACAGGCCACCACCTGTAGCATGTCAACAACCAAAAGCTCAAAATGCATGGGGTTAAAAAAACCCAAGCTAACTGAGTCCATTTACTGTGCCTGTAAATACAAGGCGCTGTAGAAAATACTGTCTAAAATTCATTATGCAAGTAATTGCTCCTGAGAAGAATGTAAAAGTAGAAAGAGCAAAAATCAGTTGCAGGAGTTTCAACTGAAGAAAAAAAATCCCTTTAAGATTTATAGTGGCACAGAACAGAGGGAGATTAGATAACACTGAAAACGAATATTTTTAGGCTCAAGATACAGTTAAAACAAAAGGAAAATGTCTTTGATTGACATTTGCTTATGGCTATGTGTGTTAATATGGGAGACGGACAGTCTTTTTGTCTCAGCTGTCACTTGCAAGCCTGCACCTTGTGGGAAAACGTTAGAAAAATGTCCCCTCACACCCCCCACTCTTGGTAAAAATGAAACAGGAACATCCATTGTTTTTTTTCTATGACCATGAAACGTTCTTGTCGTTGTTTCGCGCATTGTTGTGAGTCATTTTGTTGCTGTTGAGGCTTGCAGTCTTTTTCCTTGTAAACCCTACAGAAAAGATCGAGTGACAGATTAAATTAACAACCAAGAAAGGGCCATAATTAATTTTCTCTGGCAGCTGAATGCACTGATCTACATTGATGTAAGATTCAAGAAAGCATCCTTGAGGACGTAGCTGCAATTGAAATAAAACTGATACAGACGTTCAGATCTTTTCTGTAATTCCTAATGCAAATGTGTTTGTTTTGTAATTACCTATTAGTAGCCTGTGCTGCCCTCTCTATTGACATCAAATGCCACAAGAGGATAACTGGAATGGCCTCTGGAGGCAACAGCTCAGCACTGTAGTAGCTTAAATAGACATGCTCTAATGAATGGTTGAACAAATTGTTGCCTGTTTATCACATAACTACAGTACAGTCACCATGCTTTTTTCATCAAGAGACACTCTTGAAAGCAGCAAAATGCCCCCATGTTTTCTAGATGACAGCATACTGCTCAATGTGGATGACTCAGCCTCAAGGAGCGCTTCCAGATAGCTGGTTGAAAATCCGGCATGGGTGCTGGGAAACACTCCAAGACTTCATGCTCCAGGCGTGATCACCTTTCCTTTGCTCATGCTGCGGTAAATCAGCCATGCTGTTCTCCATTAAGGGAACCCCTTAACCTCCTGCTAGCTCATCAAGGCAAACAATATCACTGTGTGGATACGCTCATTGAGATCATCTGTGTCAACCGCAGCATTGGGATTTAGTAGTTTCTGTCATTTCTACAGTTTTCCTGCAGAGGCAAAAACTATGTCATGTACTATAACATACAATTCCATTTTTTATGTTATTTGTTGCATGCACATTTATATTTTTCTTTGACCAAAGCCAAAGGCAATGTTACCACAGCCAAAAAGCTCAGACACATGAATCAGGTTTGTAAAACAGTCAACAGTCAAACTTGCTTTTATCTACTTGAATTTCTCAAAGCCTGGGATAAAGGATTACATGAAATTGGAATGTCTTGAATATGAAAGGTCAAAGATCCAAACTGAGACCCACAAAACAGTCATAGTGTGTGATCTATTCGCTCAAAACTACAGGTAGGGGTTCTATTGCTGTACACAGAGTGAAGTGGAAATATTATTGCACACCTGATGCAGGGTTGATGCCTTTTGCCTACTTTTGCATGCCCCCTTTATATAAATAAATACCTGTCCTGCTTATTTATTTATTTATTTCTATTTTTTGGTCATTAATATGACCCCCCCACACACACACACCACACACACCACACACACACACAGATATATGGAATTGGTTCGAGACATTCATCAAAAACAGACTTGAGATTCAAAGGAAATTAGCTCACCATCAGGCTGTACAATACATAAAATTAACAAAATCAATGACAAATCCATACACGTTACCATATATGCACATATACTTACAAACCCTCTTACACACAGTGTCTGACCACATGATACAAATTCGAAATTGGACAATTCCTACATCTGGAGCCATTCATTGTAGAATCACAGAGTGACAAAAAACAGGGTCTGAGTAATCTATGGTTTCTTCAAAACCCATGCTTCAGGGACATAATTTAAAAAAGCAAGTTCAACATCAAATACGTATTTAATTAATTTTCTACAATTAAATTGTAACGAATCTTTATCAAAAACAATATTACAAGGTTAAACATCATTTAGAAGAGAAACAACTTCATAGTTTTCCCAGAATCCTCAGAGAGCTTCTATGCACTGCTCTATTTCTTTTCGTTTCATGATGGCACTGACAAGCAATTTTGACGAGTGGACTGAAAAGCACCACCTGAGGCTGAATGTCAGTGAGAACAGAGAGATGGTCTTCAACTTCAGGAAGAAGAGGACACCTTCTCAGCCAGTGGGGCAGGGCAGGGCGAGGACTACAAGTCCCTGGGGGTCATGATAAACAGCAAACTCGAATTTTAGCACCAAGGTTGTATGCAAGGAGAGAATGAGCAGACTATTTCCTGAGGAAGTTGAGACGCTTCAGCATGTGCAAGGAGATGTTGGAGATGGTCCAGCATTCTGTTGTTGTCAGTGTTGTGTTCACTTACACAGTGTGAGATAGCTGGATTGATGGCCAACAGGAATCTTTACATAACTCCACATTTCTTCTTCTTCTTCTTCTTCTTCTTCTTCTTCTTCTTCTTCTTCTTCTTCTTCTTCTTCTTCTTCTTCTTCTTCTTCTTCTTCTTCTTCTTCTTCTTCTTCTTCTTCTTCTTCTTCTTCTTCTTCTTCTTCTTCTTCTTCTTCTTCTTCCTCTGTCAATCAACCATCTCCATCTAACCCTATTCTCTGTATCCTCCTCTCTCACACCAACTAACTTCATATCCTCTCTCTCTCACTACGTCCACAAATATAAATCTTCTCTTTGGTCTTCCTCTAGAAGACCAGCATCCTTCTACCAATATAGTCACTATCCCTCCTCAGTACATGGTCGAACTATCTCAGTCTGGCTTCTTTGACCTTCTCTTCAAACATCTAACATGTGCTGTCCCTCTGAAGGACTCATTCCTGATCCTATCGATCCTCGTCACTCCCAAAGAGAACCTCAACATCTTCATCTCTGCAACCTCGAGCTCTGTCTCCTGTCTTTTCATCATTGTCACGATCTCCAAACCATACAGCATTGCTGGTCTCACCACTGTCTTGAACACTTTTCCTTTCATTCTGGCTGATAGTCTTCAATCGCATAGAACCCCTGACACTTTTCTCCACCCATTCCAACCTGCTTGAACCCGTTTCTTTACTTCTTTTCCATACTCTTTTCCATGCTCTCTTTAATTTAAAAATCAGACTCATCAGATTGTATTTTTTCAAGGCATCATAAATACTGACAATTACATATCAATTTTCACTAAGTTTCACCACTTTTTTGGTCTGTTCTTTTAATTTATGTTTTTATTTGTTATGTGTCCTGGCTCATACCAGACATAGTTGGCCTTTGAAATCTCTGCATGCGACCTGCCAGAACAGAGAGGGAGATGTCTACTTCAGGAGCTGATGGAAACCAACACAGGGGCCAACCTTTAGAAAGACAATAAAAATAAAAACTGATTTCAGCAAAGTATAATATGCACCCAAGACAGACTGGGTTAGAAAACAGCAAGTTTACTTTGACCAATGAACAGGTACACAAAGACCGGGTATGGGGATGCAGGGAGGATACAGGCAGTCCGTATAGGTCAGGACTGGGCAGTCTACGCAGGGCAAGGGCAGGCAGTCAATGTAAGGCAGGAGCAGGCAGTCCACGCAGGTCAGCAGCAGGCAGTCCTGGTGGGGGGGGGGGGACGCAAGCTAGGAGCAGGCGACTAGGCGTATGGCACTAGACTACACCGACGGGGGAGAGGCCTGGTCGGGTCACGGCGGCTAGGCAGGAGGCACTGGCATATATCGACGAGGAAGGGACGCTGGGCAAGAACCAGTGGAGGGACGCTGGGAAGGTACAGGAAACCTGGTTAAGGACGGGCATTTCGGCGGAAGGCGGCCGTACACCGAAGAGGGAAGTGGCGGGCCGGCAGGACGCACAAGGTTTACACCGCCGGGGGGGGAGTGGCGGCCCGGCGAAATGCACGGGTTTACACCGCTGTGGGGGAAGGGGCGAATGGGGAAGACCGAAGAAAATATGCGAATGACCTGGCAACCAGTGAGACTCAAAGCTCTGGCTTTTAAGCCCTCGCTGTTTGTGGAGAACCAGGACCAGGAGTGCGCTCCCAATCGCATGGCAATTCGCTCACCGAGCAAACGCCCACCACGAGCCCAGCCCTGACATATTCATAAATCATCTTAATTGATAATGAGAGAGCACATTGAGCTTATAAATGTATCTTTGTGCCCATAAAATGATGAAAAAAAATAGAATACGACAAGCAAACATGTCAATCCATCTATGTGTTGTAATGTATCAGTCTCCTTACAATTAGCAACTGTTGGTCCTTGAGTGTTTCTATGTTTTTTTTAATCCATATGATGAGCAGAAAATCAGTCGGCCATCTGTTCACCCAAAGGTGGTTGTGAAGCAGCACTTCTTGTAAAACCCCCTTCAGTAAAAAATAAACTTGTCAGCAGCCTTTGATCAAACTTTCAGTTCAAGGCTGATGCTTCGAAATTGACCTTCCGGGGAGAGCAGTGAAATGAATGTCTGGATTTCTGTCCCAGTACCAGTGGCAAGGACTGTTAATAGATGCCCAGTTTCCATCATATGTCTCCCTCCCTTCGCAATAGTTACTTTTTGACATGTTACATCACAAAGGATGCCATTTTCAGAGGCGATCAAAGAACAGCCAGGAACACTGACCAAATGTTATTGTAGGTAGACATCACATACTCTTTCCCAACCGACTGAGCTTGACATAGTTTCTCCCCTCAGATCTTTCCCTAGTGCACAACAACAGGGCCACTAAGACTAGAAATCATCTCCATGGTTGATATTACTGCCACTAACTGAGTCACTTCTGCATGAAATGGATTGAAGCTGCAATGCAGTTAGCGTCGTTACGAGACTATGGGGACTGTTGGGCTGAATGACATACTGTGGATAGATGACCAAGCTCTGAAGTGAGGACAAAGTTCAGTGGTTGTGGGGACAGAGATTCGGTAATCTCTTAAAACATTTGTCATGTTGAGGCCAATTTAAATGTCTGTAAGGGCCAGGAGTGGGCGACATCATATTTTACTAACAATGATAAGGGTGTGTGTGTGTGTGCGTGTGTGTGTAATGAGAACTGTCAGCACAGAATCTGCTGCAGTCTGCAGCAGTAGCCACATTAGCCATGTGTCGAGAGAGCTTTTGGGGTGTGAAGTCTCTTTAGAGAAACTTGTATGGAGAATAATATGTGCGATCATTGTTTTTCAGAAATTCCTGCATGGAAAATGTGACAAAAGAAATAAACTGAAACTTCGTTTTAAAGTACCAGTATGCAGGATCTATTGACATCTTGTGGTGAATTTGCTGATTGCAGTCCCCACCTCGACGAGTGAATAAGATTTATTATGTGCCTAACTAAAGGCAACAGTTGGTTGGGGGGGGGGGGTATCGAAATCATGTTACATGAACCATCTGAACAAACAAAGCATCAGCATGTGTCCCGATTGGCATGAACACAATTGCATAGCTCAGACCACAAGTGTGAATGCACCCAGGATGCATTACAGAAACATTCAGATCTGATAATCGGTATTACATTTTGAGGTAACAGTATGTGCTGCTTTCTCTCAAATGAAGGGAAGCTCACTCAGCAGCTAATTTCAAAGTTATATATATCTCCACCCCAGAGGGTGAATATTTCAGGCTGTAGTGAGTTAACGACCCTTGTAAACAAAATGGTAAAAGAATACAAACCATTGCTAGCATCTCCAATTACTTACATATTGTTCCTTTGAAAGGTACTTTTTGTAGACAATCTCGACAAGCTGGTGCTTCATTTCGAGAATTTCTCTCAATAACATGGTCAAGTGTTTGCAATGTTATAGAAAACAAGTAAAGGTAATACCACTACTTAGTTAGGTTAAGACAACAGAAATACGAGGTAACATTTAATAAAAACCATACTTCCAAAAATAGTGCAGATCAACACCCGTGACAACCAAAAGACAGCATCCATCAATCCATCTTCTACCCCTTATCCAAAGTCAGGTCGCGGGGGCAGCAGCTGGAGCAGACTTCCCTCTCCCCAGCCACATAGTCCAGCTCTCCTGGGGAGACCCCAGGCGCTCCCAGGCCAGCCTAGAGACATAGTCTCTCCAGCATGTCCTGGGTCTTCCCCATGGCCTCCTCCCAGATGGACATTCCCAGAATGCCTCCCCTGGGAGGCGTCCAGGAGGCATCCTGACCAGATGCCTGAACCACATCATCTGATTCCTCTCCATGCAGAGGAGCAGCGACTCTACTCCAAGTTCCTCTCAGATGGCCGAACTTCTCATCTTATCTCTAAGGGAGAGCCCAGCCTCCCTGCAGAGAAAACTCATTTTGGCCGCTTGTATACGCAATCTTTTTCTTTCGGTCCCTACTCACAGCTCGTGAACTTGGATGAGGGTAGGAACGTAGATCAAGTGGTAAACTGATTGCTTTGCCTTCTGGCTCAGCTCCCTCTTCACCACAACAGACCAGTACAGAGTCCTCATCACTGCAGACCAATCCACCAGTCTATCTCCTGCTCCATCCCTCCCTCACTTGTGAACAAGACCCCGAAATACTTAAAATCCTCCACTTGGAGCAGGACCTCTTCCGCAAACCTGGAGTGGGCACTCCACCCGTTTCTGGTTGAGCACCATGGTCTCGGAATTGGAGGTGCTGATCCTCGCCTCTTCCGCTTCACATTTGGCTGCGAACCACTCCAGTGAGAGCAGGAGATCATGGCCTGATGAAGCCAACAGAACCACATCATCTACAAAAAGCAGAGACTCGATCCTGTGGCCACCTGGCTCCAGTGGGGGGCCCAGTGATGAGTCAGGGGAAAAATAGGTCCAAAATTGTTGTCCGTCATGAGGTTCTTCTGAGCTGTGCTTTGGGACACTGGGACAAGCAAACCCCTCCACCACGGTAAGGCGGCAGCTCAAGGAGGAGAATGTTTGGGGAAATGTACTCTGCCCCGCATGTCTCCGAATCTGCAGCTATCTGTAACTCATCTTGTTAAGATATAAGTATCTTCTTACAAGTTACATCTTACACCAGCTGTATAACATAATAAAGTCTGAATATCTGTTACACATACTCACGGATAGGCACCCTTGATCAACTGCACACTGAAAACTACCAGTCCCAGCAAAAGAACCATTAGACTTGCTTGTATGTATCTGCAAATCTTTATTTCCTTTTAGACATTGGTTGTAGTAGTACAAATCATTTACAAAAGAACAGCTGTGGCACTTATAACCTAAATCTTTGTTTCACATACCACCCACGTTCCAAGCCATCTTTTCAAATCAATTTGCTCTACTCACAGACTAAGTATGGTATTACAGCGAAAGACCACAGCACCACTGAGAATAGACCAGAATTGGTTTGTGATCCCATGAATCAGATCATTGTTTTTTTTGGCTTTATCTTCTTCAGGGAAGGGAAATTACACAACAGAAAATGAATTGATATTTTTGCATATTAAGACAGATATGTAATACTTAAGAGAGAGAGTGAGAGAGAGAATAAAAATACATCTATGGATGAGACATGATACACAAGGGTCCAGATTGGAAAACAGGTGGATGCAGGCTGCAGAGAGTACAACATAACAGACCCTACCATTTAACACACACATGCTGTTAAATTATGACTAAGTGCTAAAAACAACTTCCAATATGAGCATTAAAATTTTTGTTAGATTTTTTATGTGAACTAAATGCATCACAATGGCATTTTTTAAAATGAGAAGCAAAAGTTTAATTTGTCCTGGTTCACTTGAGTGTGTACAGTAGTCAGAGTGTGGGAGTTTAGCTTGGCTGGCCAAGTCTCTCCAGGTTGCCAGTCAATTCTTCAACAAGCAGTTAGCTCAAAAATAAATTTACTTCTTTTCATCCAAGAAATGATCCCTTTGTCTTTCAGCAGGCTGGTATTACTGAACTACATTTATCAAAACCTGGGGTCATGATCTAATTTGTACTACTTGGATATTTCCCACTTCCCCTTAAGTCCAAAGTGACAAGAGTTCACCTCAGTGACAGGCTGTCATGGTTATTTGACAATTTTGATTTTGTTGTTTTGTCTGGATTGTTCGCATTAATTAGAACAGCATACGATGTTGCAAGACGATGGCTGATAAAATCCAATAACTCCACACCAACACAGACCCAAAAAATAAAAATACCCAAATGAATGTCTCATAAAATCACTGGCAAATATTTCAATTAAAATTTAAATTTAATTCATAGACATTAAGGGGTGAATAGCTGACTTGAAAGCAATAGATACAGTACAGCAGAGTGTGCATTAAGTTTTTCATCATCTGTTGCTCGCACTCAGTTTGCCTGGTGCTTAACACAACAATACAATACAATAAAACAGGGGGTAATAGGATGCAGAAAGGTTACAGGAAACGCTCAGTAAATTGATGCTTGAGGTGTCAACAAGTGATCCAGAATGTCTGGATTGTATGAACACATAATGGAAATTAAAATATTTTGGAAGCAGGGGTCAAGCCAATTTTTGTAATGCAACTCAGTGAGCCCATCTGCTGGCTGTTTATGACTAAAATTATGTCACTTGCTTCCACAATGAGCATAACAAAACAGACACTTAGTAAAATGTTATAGCAAATTCATTTATTCAATAGCGCCCCATGTAGAATTCATTGTCATATCTCACAAATGTCTAGTATATGCACAAATATGAGACAAACTAGGTGAGAAGGTTACAGTGAAACATAAATTATTTCATTGGAAAAAAAAAAAATAAAATAATGATTGGCAAACAAAGACAAATGTCTTCTTCCCACATAATCATTATTATGGCCCAGAAAGAGCCATGTTTGGACATTTAAATAGAATTATGGTATAGGCATAGGAGGAGGAATATCTTTTGTGCTCTTATATCTGTGAAAGCAGTCAGTAAAATTGAAATGATTGGAAAACATAAGAATTAAGTAAGCCCATGCTGCATTTTATCTCAAATGTGATGGCTGTTAACTTCAAACGAAAAGCCCGCACTGGAAATATGAAAATATTCACACCTCCTCCCTTTGACATGTTTTAAATAGTTAATCTCAGTATAGTAGACTTTGCATTATCTATAGATAACTAGTTTACCTCATTGAGGTAAAATGAGTTTAATTTTAATTAAGTTTCATATGATGAATTTTCAGGCTTATGAATTATGTACTTATTTTATACAGTTCAGTCAGTTACAAATCCCTAAATAGCATTTCCATCAGGATTTTGAACAAGGAAGCTTTTTCACATTCATAGAAACCAATACCATCTTTTTGCACAAGCTTTACCAAATATGTTCACCCTCTCTGTAGATCATGCGCCAACTTGTTTCCCTCACAAAAGTTTAGAGTAAAATGGTTCTAATACTTTTGAGATTGTTTCGCCATTACATTTAGAGGGCAGTGAAAAAATACACTGTCTTCCAATGTTAATGCAGCAGATTAATCTAAAACTAAAGAAATTACACGGCACATACACAATGATTACAGGCATGATCACGATAAACACATGAATGAAGAATCTGGAGGAAAATTACAAAGTTTTGGGACCATAAACATTCAGGTTTCCACTTTCAGTCCAAGAAGTTGCCCAATTCTGTCTGAGCGGACTTTGGTTTCATACAGGTAAACAATCCATGTGGAGAGCAAAAATAAACTGAACATACTGGCTGATATAGTCTTGCAACTCACACCACCAAATGCACCTGTATGATTTAACATCACCTCAGTTGTGTGAATCAAACTGATCGTTGGACCATTAACTAGAACCAGCAAATGGAAGAGAAAGTCTTAGTTGTTGTGTCTGCTAGCGACACCAGAAAGCCTGAATTTGGCTGTTGACCTCAAGACACTTTTCATTGTGGAAAGGTTCCGGAATTGTTACAGGCATGCTCAGAAACTTTGCCTCAAGACTGGATTTCACAAGTTTGACTTTCCTTGAACACAACATAATTGTCACATGGCACATTTTCCTCATTATCAGAGAAATGTGAAATGGTGAGACTTCATGATTTTTTTTTTCTCATTCTAAGGTATGACTGAGTAAGAGGAACAGCATGAAGCTTTTTATCTACTGCGTAAAAATGTATCAATGTAGCACAGGACCACGTCAAGATTGTGTGACGTAGGCAGGCCCATTAGTGGGACGTAAGTAGGCCCACCAGATTTACGTTGCCAAATTTGAAACCAGCCAGTGATGTTGAGCAGATAAAGTACAACCAGCACAAAAGTCCAAGCATCAATGGCCAACTTTAGAACATGGCTGGTGTCAGCAGAAGACCAATAAGTGAAATGGTATTGACATTAAAAAATAATAATAATAATAATAAAAATAACAGTCAGTTTTTCCTCTTAGAGCACTACTAACAAACACAATGACATCATTAAGCATCAATAAATGGGATAGTTTACTCACTGCAACTAATTTTGGGAAGACCAATCAATCTTCAGGTAAGGCTGGCACTGTTGTTTTTACATTCATGGGAACAAGACTGTTAACCAAGTACCACAGCATGGTCACATCCACAGCAGAGTGGAAACAAGACTCAGTACTTTAACTGTTTTACAATCAAGCTAGGAAAGGCACTGGAATAATGTTATATCACATTAGATAATTATGTTCTGTTATCCATTTGAAAAAGGTAAAAATCTAAAAATATTTTTTGAACAAATTTTTTGAAAAATAAAGTTTGACATACTTACAAAAATTATTTTTTGCACCTTTGACTTATTTTAGCAAGGAGAGATTACAAAAGATAATTTGCTTTAATTAAAAAAGGAGGAAAATGCATATGGCAATTTGTTTGGAATATTCATCTGATTGACACAATTTGCACGCAAAAAAAAGTTTTGTAAGACATTTAGATGATGACCAAGTTTTGTGCTGATTCAAAAAAGGATGTCTTGAGTCCTTATGGGCAAAGATATTTGACAACTGTTTTGAAATGGTTATTTTTCTGCCACAAAAGCAAAACTTATGTGGCCCACAAAGGAGGAAACTAAATAAAACAAATAAAAATACCAGCAAGGAAAGAAAAACGTGGGTCACAGTGTTAACCATTAGGAGATTATCTTTTGATAGGCAAAAGAACAGCGCTACATCAAACAATGCCTTCTTACTTTGATAAAAAACAAACATTTTGGAAGTCCTTGACAGAAGGGTCACTGGATCTCCAAGTTGCTGTATCTCCCACCACGTTGCAATGTCAATGCTCGCCATGACAATGGCAGTTGATAGTTCCGGGGCACAGTGCCACTGACATTTTCTTCAAAGTATTGAAACAGTCGATACCACCAAACCCGTGAAAACGGATTGTTTTGTGATGTCTCTTTCAGCGACTAACCCAAAACAAAAGACAAAACTGTTAGTTTGGAAATTACATATTCATAAAGTTATTTACTTAAAATTATTAAGCCATGATTTTACTTTGACATTATTTTATGTCAGTTTATATACATGATGACTCATAGCATTGTTATTAAAATTTTTTCAAAGCCAATAAGATGTTAAGCGCTAATATGATTTACAACAAACAGTATAATCCATCATGAGCGTGTTATGATACTTGATAAATTATGTAGACTAATCACTATAAAAAAAGTTTCTGAAATCCCTTACATTGTGAATAATGAATGTTTCCTAACAATGTAATTTAAAATTCATCTTGAGACACTTTCAAAGGAGACTGACCAAAGACTGCAAACCTATGGAGAGAACTATGAAACTATACATCAAGTTTTAATTTGCTTTTAAGAAGACACATCAGCATTAACAATTATCTTCGTCAAATGATAGCCTTATTCCATTTGCAGGTCCTTACTGCCTTATAAAGTGTTTAATAATTTAGTTGAAATATTTTAGTTTAGCTTCATAGGTAGTATTACAAATGTAGATCAGGGTAATTCTTGTGTTCACACACTTTAAGTATTGGTATTGCCTTTTGTAAATAGCTTTGAACAGCATAGTTACTTTATGCAATCTAATGCCAAATGTGTTGCCAGCATGTAGAACTCACCTGCTGGTTGGCCATTGTGTGGTACCACCAGAAGAGACGCGTTGTGATAAAGTATGCCACCACCACATCCACAGTGTAGTGGTCATGGGCCAGAAGGATACAGAAAATTCCAACGACACTCAAAGTCCAGCAAATCCAGTGGTACCACCAGAAACGTCTGGGGGAGTCTAGTAAACAAGTAAAATCTTAACTAGCTAGCTTAAACAATGAACTTTGTGAAAAACCTATTAGCAACAAACAATGCCATTCACTTGAGGAAAAAACGAATGCAGTGATTTTCCAGAAGTCAGAGCTATTCTCAATTTTAACACTAGATGTCTCTGCTGCATCAGTTGGATTTTAGAAGGAAAACTTTTGCAAGGCATTGGAACTTAAAAAGTTAAAGGGAGGAAATAATAGTTTGACAATTAGCTTCCAGGAGGGAACTTGAGAATTATGAAACATTTTGTCACCTTGAGGAGGGGTAAAAACATGCTTTGAGTGAATAAAGTAAAAGTGTAAATCATACAGTTCAAAAAAACATGATTGCCTATTGAATGACCAAAAATGTTAGTGCAAAAGAAAGGTCTTACCACAAGACTAGTATGTTAAAAGTTTCACAACCAATATTTCAACATTTCCTCTGCATGTTCTTTGGGTCTATATGTGCTAATGCAATATAGTATTGCAAAATGTAATTAGTAATAGATGACCTATGGAAAATAGCAAAAAGGGAACCTATTACATCGGTTAAGAAATAGAATATGTATATTAAGAGGTTATCTTTACAACAAAGGAGATATTAAAATTTTAATTCCAAACACTTATAGAAAAGTGGCTGGTAAACAATAGGTCAAAGACACATGGCCAAACACCACATTTTAGTCCTATTGTTCTTCTGACATAAAAATGAAAATATATACTTTATTCATTATGGTGTTGTAATCTACTGTTGAATTTAAATATATAAAAAAAAGATTTAGATATAAATGTGTTAATCTTGCTGAAATTCCCCTGGCATACAAAAAATACCCCTTTCTTACCCTGAAAATAAATATACTTTGGACTTACATTCCTTGATGAAGAGGTATGTCAGTGTTAACATAACAGTGTGGCCACTATACAGATAATCTCCACACATGGTGTGAGACCCTGTGATGGATAAGCCCCCGCCAGCGATCATCTTCATTATTCTCCTTATCTGTGCTTCCCAGTCTCCAAGGAGCTAAAAGAAAGTGCCATATACAGCTTTGATTAAAAAGAGCAACAACATCATAACAACTATCATGTTCAAGTAATGACTGAAAAAACTGCATGTAATATCAAACTGTGATGGTGGTAAGCAGCAAACACCAGTAAAACAAATGCATAAAATATCCATAGCATTATGTTATCATTGATAATGTTTTATTTATAAATAATGTATTTGTTTATTTACAATGCATTTATAAATAATAATAATTGATTAATAATTAATCTATAAATAAATAAAAGGTCAAAATCAATGTCAATGGCCAAAGGTAAACCATTTGGACTTGGTCTATTTTTTTTTCATTTGGTATAACTGCATCTTGCAAAAAATAAACTGTTAATAAATGATAAGGTTTGTTAACGCAACATTTTACACTAGCATGCACTTCAAGAACAAAGGTCTTTAGGTTACACTAAATTCAATAGAAAGGCTGATTTACTCCCGTATCAAATGTCCTTAAACACGCACTTTTAAATGTTCTCATTGGTACCAAAAGCAAAAAAAAAAAAAAAAGAAGAAAAAAGATTTCAATTTACAGTGGCTAATGAAAAATAAAAAGAATAAAAATCTTGCATGGTGTATATAATACCTTTGGAGAGCATTTGAAGTGCATCCCGGGAACAGGCAGAGTGGTGATATACATTGTAATACACCGGTACAGATAGAGAGTTCCCACAATAAAAAAGAAGCGCCTGCCTATAATAGACCTGAGGACAGAATAAAAAGTGACAATTAATCACATAAAATAATTAAATTGGATACTGGGTGGGACTGTAAAAATATCACACTGTACCTGTGCTTTAGTAGAATCCACTGTATCACCCAGAATCCCACCAACAGCATTCCATTAATCTCGCAGACAGAAAAGGCCCACTCTATCCTGTTGAACAGGTCGAAGAACTTATCAGGCAGTGGCGGGGTATGCTCCTTGGGGGGTACTCTCTCATGGACCATTGAAATTACAACAGTGGTGGTTATAAAGCAAAGCACTGCATAGATGAATGCTATGCCAGTTTTTCCCCACTCCTCAGGAAATGAGGAGCGTGGAACTCCCTTTGTGGGGATGGGAATGTGAACCATCTCCATCCGGAAGTCCTCCATCCCCGATGTGCCATTCCTCTGAGGTTTGATAGTCCCATTGGACAGCCCAACAACATGTCCATTTGTATGACCATTTTTATGAGCCTCAATGTGGGTCTCTATCCGAAGTGTCTCCAGACGCTCCAAAAGCTGTTGTCCACAATCGCATGAAACCAGTGAGAGGGGAGGTGTCTGGAAATCTGCCTTTGTGAGTTTGAGCAATGCAGAGCCATCTTTTTGATTAAGGGCATCCATGTACTCGGGCATTCCTTCTTTGTTCAGCCACTCAGAAACGTCCTTGGCAGACCACGTTCCTACCTTCTTCATCTTGGCCAGTGGACTATTTAGAGGATAATGGGACCCTTAGACTAAGCAGGATAACTCACAGGAGGTTTGGAAGTCTATGAAGTAGAAGTTAGTCCACACCAGCATTGGGGCATGGTGTTTCTTGGGCATTGAATATCAGCACCCAGAAGGACCTCAGCCTCCTTCTAAAATGATGAAGGGGTTAATTTTTACGTCGGGTGAGTTCCAGCAGATAACAGGTGAATCCCTGGGGCCTCCTTTTCTCCCGTTAAAATCTTCTTCACACACTGCACAACTGTTTAAAAGGAAGAAAAACAGGATATGATTCACAATTCGTGTGTCCAATATCAGAATTTGCAGACTGTTACAAGCCAATCCTTGACTGGATGAGTGGCCACTGCTAAAAATGTCTATGTGAGAAGAAAGACAGTAAGCTTCTTAAATACATAAATTTTTCCTTTCAAACAAGAAAAAGAAACCAAAAGTCGGGCAAAGTTTCACAACCTACAGAGAAAAGTGTATAGGGTAACTTGTAATGTAATTAAAGCGCACAAGTGCTAAATGTAGTGGTTAACTAGTAGGCAACAGCTGATACGCTCATCCAAGGTAAACAAATGAAGAACTGAAAAGAATGGAAGAAAAAAAAAAAATACAGTGACAGTGAATGAGTGATTTATATTGAATTAGATACACAGAAAACATTTGACAAGCTGAACCACTTTTGAAAATTAGATGGAGAATAACCCAAATTACTTCAAATAAACCTGAGAAAATCCAAAACAATGTCAAACTTTGTTTTTACAGTTTGAGTAAGAGATTTAATTATAATAGCTTCCACTAGAAAGATCATATAGTCTTATATTTATTTACATATATATTCTTAACACATTCAGTACATCAACTCATAGTGTCTTTCTGATCCAAGCCTCATCAGGCACCAGCCTGGTGCTCAGTGATACCCAGGAAAGGAACTTGTAAATGTGTTGCATACTATGTTTGTTTACTGACTCTGTTGTCTGTGGTGGACAAATGGTGCTCCTGATTTTGCATAGTGGAGTGAAGCTGAAGTCAACCTCTGATCCACTGCATGTAGTAGAGGAGAGAGAGACGATAGGAGGGAAACTGTCTGTGAGGAGGAAGCATAAATCACAGTGAAGGTCAGCACTGACAGAACCCCTCCCCTGCAAAGAGGGCATTCAGCCAGCAGTTTGGCCACAGCTCACAGTTAAGTCCAGCAGTGGCTAAAAACACAAGTGTGTTTCTTGAAGTTTGGCTGCAGAAACAGCAAATCGACACCTCGTTGCACCTTGATACAGCTCACAACTAGTTTCATATAACTAGCAAAACAGAGGTAAACTGGAGGGCTACAACCAGATCCATGAACAATTTGTAAGATCCCTCAATTGAGGTTCAGAGAGCAATTGACAGATTTAGAGTCTAAAAATAGACAAAGATGTTATTAACCAGGTTCCTTTATACTACAATAATTTAGTTTCCAAGGATATTTAGAAGAATATTCAGGAGATGTAATTTTAAGAAATATATATGGATGGTAACCAGGTACTTTATACTACAGTAATTCATTTTCCAAGGATATTTAAAACATTCATGAGATAATATTCCCAAAATAATTATACAAGATCTCCACCTGGGTTTTCCACTAGGAAGGTGATTTGTAACAACTGACTATCGCCACGTCCAGGTAGTGCTTAAATACCAGCCCTATATGCATGTTCTTTGGATTGCTTCATGCACCAGACCTAGGTGGATTGTGGCGTTCGGGGCAATTGGTGTCATTGAAGGAGTATCAATTACTTTTGCAAGTTCCTTGCATAAAGAAGATGCTGCTCCTCTTGACTTTGTTGCATATTGACTTTTATTGGACTACGAACTCCATCAGAAACATAACATTTTACATAATGGACACGGAGAACATCCGATACCGCTACGCTGTTTTCTATATTGTTTGTGGTGTTCTTTTGTATTTTTCCAAAGCATGTCAACAGCATAGTAGATAATTGAATAAAGAATGTAAATAGATGAACAGATACAAATTGGACTTAGCAAATACTTGGTGTATCATATTTTGTATACTGATGGTATTTCTTTCACCTGGACCCATGAGAGTGGTCTGCTGTCCTTAATACCTAATGTTCAATTATGCTGCAAGCGCATCCTGTCATCTTTTGTCCTTGGTCTCCTCTGCAACCTTCTCAAGTAGGAAGTTATACCCCTTGATCATTTAGCTGTCACTGTCAATCATTACCTGAGCCCGCGAATGTAACATTCTAGTAGTGCAGTACTTTTAACTTTTGCAGGCCAAAGAATGAGTATGCTTATAACTAAATTGTACTTATTCCAAAGTATCATTCCATCAAATGTATAATTATGCTGAGGAAGCTGGGCCTGCTTCAAACCATTAAAGCATAATTTGACTGAAAACCGCCTCACCTTTTTGCAGTAAGTCTGACAGCTTGGCTTTCATGATTGAGAATGTTGCATTCAGCAGGTCCCGGACAGTACTGCACCAGGGGGTTAGCTGCCCATTTCGTCATCGCTGGTGAGGTGTTAGATTCCTTTGCGCTCTCCTTTATGTTGCTGCCCGTAGTCTGTGTAAACACTTTAAAAAAGTGCATCCCCCCTATCAGCTTGCCTGACATGGCTGGTCCTTGCATGCAGTGAAGAAACTTCCTAATGCCTCACCACTTTGTTTGTCTTGTTGCTAGTGGTGGCTCTCTCTCGCTCTCTCTCCCTCCCTCTCGCCCGCTATAAAATATAAATTCATAGACGTAAGAAATCTTAAAAACATTTATACACCGAATGAAAAACAAAGTTGATTTAACTAAGGTGTCGCTCACCTTTGGTTTTGTTCTTTTATCAGTGTTATGGTTCTTGCAAATGTCTCTTTAATTCCCAAACCAATTTATTTTCTTGTTCAAGATTGTTGTGTCTTGTATACATTAAACACATACCTATATGACTTCTCGGTTTCCTTTAAAAACATAAGATGAACTAATTTGTTTTACAGACAAAAGAGTGTGGCACAAACCCAAGGTAAGAGTGTTTCCAGAAAAGATTTAAGCAGGGGATTTGGCAGGGGTCTAACTATTTTTCAATAAATAAATGTTCACCATAGAAAATACTTGTGGTTTTCTTCATACCACAAATACCTTCATATTCATCTCTTTCTTTATAAATCAACAGTTATCATTATCCCACACGATTCACTTCTTTATCTGAGAGGAAGGAGCATGGCACTACAATTCAGCAATGGCTCACTGATGTTTGTGATCATCTATATAATGCGGGGGGGGGGGGGTTTGCGTATGACCCAACTTGTAAAGGCTCTGGGAAACACAAGAGCCAATTACACCTAATAGAGAAATGGGGAA
>CAAKHD010011437.1:94171-124946 GCA_901007705.1 Fistularia tabacaria | reverse complement strand
CCTTCTTTTTTGAGGGGAAGGGGCATGGGCCTTCAATTCAGCAATGGCTCCCTGATGTTTTGATCATCTATATAATGGGGGGGGGGGGGGGTTATAGCTGTATGACTCAACCTGTAAAGGCTCAGTGAAACACTAGAGCCAATTACAGCTGATAGAGCAATAGGGAAGGGGCCTATACCAGGATGACAAGAAAGGCTGACATGTTCTCAGTAAACCACAGGGTTGACAAATAGATACAGAGAATCATTTACAAACATATTTAACCTTCCAGGCGGTTCAGATATCCAAATTACCTTACTTAATCTCTTTTAGCCTTTGGAAAGAAACCAGAGCTTCCAAACCACACCAATTCAAAAAATGTTGCTATGAGGGAATACTGCTCCATCCTGAACCAAATACATGAAAAGGTCCTATTAACTCAGTGGGGTGTCAAAGTTCAGATGTTGATAAGCGCCACTTATATGTGAGCATTGTTACAGAGTGGAAAAAAAAATGGTGCTAGCTCATTCGCAATAGCCTAAATAGGTATGAATATAAGAAAAAAAACACACAGGGAGGGACATGCAGTGATGAACAAGAAATAAGACTATAAAAGCAACTTTACATTAAAAGTAGATACAACAAAACAAGAAGCCCACAGGAAAAAACAGCTGTACACCTTCTACTAGTGAGTGTGTTGGAGGTGCAAAGGCAAACACTATTTCATCGAGATGAGAAGAAGACAAAGAGCTCTCCTGTCAACAGTGTGTAATTCAGAAAGGTCAGAGATTAGCTGTGCTGAGGACCTTTGCTCTATGAAATCAGCTTATAGTATGCTCAGGAAAAATAGATGCCTAACCGAATTGGCGAAGTGAAAAACATTAAACATTTTTTAAGAAACACAATTGAAACCAGATGAAACCAGATGATTACAAGAATATACACATTTGGAAAGACATAAAACTGGTGCTGTGCATTTGATATTGAGATTCATATTCACTAAAATAAGTTTCCAATTACTTTAATTCATCACAAAGTAATACATTTGTTTCAGACACTGCTGATTATAACAAAAAAATTCTAATGGAAGTTGTCGCAGATGAGGAATAAAAGAGCAGGTACTTGGGTATTAGGTGTAAACTACTACGCAAAACTAAATGATGTTAATTTAACTAACCAATGCCAGGTTCAGCGAGGATTACAACTTGAAGAAAGCCTTAGTTTACTAATGATCGAATGTTGGGCTTTGTGTGACTGCTTCTGCCAGATAGAAAGCAACAGACTAAGCCTAAGAAAAATATTTGTTTGAGGACAAGGAGCCACAGAAAAAGCGGAAAGTCCGGAAATGCTTTAACCGTGTGATATTCTGAATTTAATACAACAAAAAAGAAGATCCTTTACAAACAAAGAATTTTGTTCTTGTAAATAATTTCCCTTTAGACCTTATGTAAACATGGAAACAACGAGAATTGTTACATGAAGCGTGAAACAGATTGTCAGCACTGAGGTGTGTGTTTACTGTACTGAGTTTAATTGTGATTTGTTTACTTCTTGAAAGCCTGACTCTTACAACACTGACATCAATCATTTAAGATATCTTTTAAGTGTTCAAAGTAGGATTTTTTTCCATTTCCATTTAGGAGAAGCAAAGTACACATTTGTTATTACATGGACACGCTTATACATGAAATAAACTTTGGACCCAATACTGCCTACAAACAACAAGTTACTAAAAGCAATCGACAACTTGTTACGAATACCCTTCCCTCAAAACAAACTGCCACAACTGTTTGAACAAAGAGCAGATGTGTTCTGTAAGTTGAAAAAAACAATGCATTACCACTCAATGAATGTGTCAGTGTGATATCTCACAGAAACACTTTGCGGTGCAACTATGTGCATAGCTTCTAACTTAACCAAAGTCCTTTAAAATGATTCAAGATGTCAGTGATCCTTGTAAACCATTTGTTACATTTAATCACTATTATTATTTACCCAAAAATTACTTTTGAAAAGTTGACCAAACTTTAAATTAAGAATGTTCTCATTTGTTTAGATCACTCAAGGGATTAGGATTTTTGGTGGGTATTTAATTAGGCACTTGGGGAAAATAATGGAGCAAAATTACTCAAATAGCATTCCCTGTTTAAATGAAGATCTTGGCAGGTATTTTTCCCCTCAAATATTTCAGACCAGAAACATACACAATCGGGGGACACGATTTTTGCTTAAAAATGCTGGCCAGTCATTTTTACGAAACAATTTATTGTAAAAACACCAAAAGCCGAAGGAATGTTTGAACTTCAGTTGACACTACAAACCACCAATGCACAAAGGAAATGTGCAGTGTGATTTGCAAAGGAGATGATTTGCAAGCTAAGACACCCAATTTATGCACAATGATGTGCTTTTGTACAGTGCCAAAAGTCACTTGTTTTCACTGATGAAGATTCATAAGCTTAAAGACAACTGATCAGATTACTTAGGTCACTGTGAATCTTTCATTTTGTTGGTGGTATCATTCCTGGAAAAAACACGATTGTTCCACTCACACTCTTTTCATTTTTGTCTACTACAACAGCAATTCATATCGAAATTAAATCATTCTGGGTGTGTCAAAATCCATTTTTGGCGTTTGCCAAGAGTGAAGATTTGGTTTATGTATCTGGAAAAAAAAAGAAAGAAAGAAAAAAAGAACATGCACAATGACTTGAAATCTGTAAAGTAGGGGGAGAAATACAGAAAGCTTTGAAAATTTTACGAAGGCAATGGCCATGTAAGTGTATGTCTGCGTACGTTTGGGCACCTGGCCAAAAAAGTACAGTTTGATGCATCTGGCTGACGTTTTTTTTTTTTTTTTTTTTTTAATTTCAGAGATGAAAATGTCAATTCATTGAGCAAGGAATATTCAAAAAAATGGATGGTTGCAGAAAGCTTGCCATTTGTAATAACTAGCAGCATGCTGAATTTAACAATTGATATTTAGTATTGATAAATCTGAGTATTTCCTGCAGGCCACTTTGAAGAATTTTTGGCATGAATGTCACAGACCATACAGCACTCAAGCCACATTACGGACACAAGACGCTCAAGACCATGCATATATTGTTTTCTCTAATTATCATATCCCTCTACTGCAGATATCAGGAATAGCATCAAAGACTTGAAAAATAGCAGCATAAACACAGAATAGGACTGTTGCTACGATTAATGAAAAGAGAAGCTATACTATAGATAAAAACAGGAACAAATCAGTATTCTCTCGTGTGTTAAATGTTTCCACTCTGAAAGTTTGTTGAGGCCAAATTGGGAGAAGAGGCACAAGGCAGCACATGTGACACAACTAGAGAAAGATCCCACCCAGGAGGAACATATGTCAAGCAGATACACATACTGTAAACATAGTCCGCAGCTCATCTCTAGGGGGCCAAGAGTGAAACGTATGACTTAGTCTTAGCTTCGTAAGGATCAGGATACAGGTCGCACTAAAATATACAAGGCCAGGATAAAAACACACATATGTATTGCAAATGAATACATAATTTGCCTTTCTAACATGAATTAAAGCACTTTTGTGAGCTTTAAAAGCAACTTTTCTTTTTTCTCTGAAACAAGTTTTCCTACCACATTGCATTTCAAACACATAATTTGAATTTAAGTTGGATAACTTTTTTCTTCTTCAACCTCAAATTAAGCCATATGTGGTCTTCACTTTCCTCTTTGGCTTTTCATAACTCACTTGCGCTTTGAGAACAAGACAACGGTTGGTCTAAACTGCAACCAGCCTTCTATTTTGCCTTTTTCTTCTTCTTTAATTTTCTTCTCAGCCTTACCTACCACACAAAATAATTAAGTAGCAGCATAAATAATGAGAGCTTCTTATTCAAAGAAGTCTGAAATTGAGCATTTTCATTACAGATGCAAAGATTTCAACAACATACAATATATTGCCAAAAGTATTTGCTCACCTGCCTTGACTCGCATATGAAGCTAAGTGACATCCCATTCCTAATCCATAGGGTTCAATATGACATTGGTCCACCCTTTGCAGCTATAACAGCTTCAGCTCTTCTTGGGAGGCTTTCAACAATGTTCAGGAGTATATTTATCGGAATTTTTGACCATTCTTCCAGAAGCGCATTTGTGAGGTCAAACACTGATGTTGGACGAGAAGGCCTGGCTCTCAGTCTCCACTCTAATTCATCCCAAAGGTGTTCTATCAGGTTTAGGTCAAGACTCTGTGCAGGCCAGTCAAATTCATCCACACCAGACTCGTTCATCCATATCTTTATGGACGTCGCTTTGTGCACAAGTGCACAGTCATGGTGGAAAAGGAAGGGGCCAGCTCCACACTATTCCCACAAAGATTGGGAGCATTGAATTGTCCAATATGTCTTGGTATGCTGATGCTTGGTATCGCTTCAGCATACCAAGACATTTTGGACAATTCCATGATAGAACACCTTTGGGATGAATTAGAGCGGAGACTGAGAGCTGAGCTTTCTTGTCCAACATCAGTGTGTGACCTCAAAAAAGCACTTCTGGAAGAATGGTCCAAAATTCCCATAAACACACTCCTGAACCTTGTGGACAGCCATCCCAGAAGAGTTGAAGCTTTATAGCTGCGAAGGGTGGACCGACGTCATACTAAAACCCTATGGATCGGGAGTGGAATGTTGCTTAAGTTCATATAAGAGTCAAGGCAGGTGAGCGAATACTTTTGGCCATATAGTGTATGTGTAATTTGACTTGTAACTTGTAAAAGGTAGTTCGCTAAAAAAAAAAAGGGTCCAATCAAAATATTTTCATGAATTAATTCTCCTGTACACATTTCTACAAACTGGAAAAAAAAGGCTCCTCAACAAGTTGACGAGACTGTCAATTAATACTGACAAAATCCATTTATATATTATATCAATGCCATATTTCATGTTAAGTCCAAAAGCCTTTCAGTTAATTAAGATATTTTTCTATAATTGTGTGTGTGCCTTACAGTTTCCCTCCAAAATCTTAATTCTAACTCCTTTGTCATTTCTACAATACCTCCTCGTAAGACTTTGGAAACCAGTCAAAGATTGGTTGTGCCCCTCTTATGTCTAACCTTGAATGTGAGTCTGAATGTGACTTGGTCTCATATCTTTTGTGCATTTGTTTTTGAGCAGAAAAAAAAAAATCAAGCCTCAGGATTAACTAAGTTGTACAATATGAGGGAAAATATAGTTAGATGACAAAACAAACAATAACTAAAAAATATTGGGTTAAATATGACCCAGCCATCACCATCCACTGACTGATCAAACTGAACACCAGTATAACTCTACCTTGTTATTTCAACTCTGATTGTCCCTTTTTCAACAGGCATTGATTCACAACCTCCATTTCATCTCCCATTATTATTATACAGACAGCGGTAAAATATTATCAGGTTGAATAATCTGTATAAGACCATTCGGAAAGATTCCTCCTTAGAAACCACAAACCTTATTTTGCTCACATTATCCAGTGTCCTAAACATGCTGCTTTCTTTGCACCTTTTTTGAAAGTGTGGTATCATGTTACAGACTCAAAAAACCAACAATGGGTCAACAAACACGCTCTCACCTGTATACTGTTACATTCTGCACACAAATACTCAACCGGTTGAGGCCAATATTTACACAACAGTACTGGCCTGGTTTAAATGAGCGATATTAAGGTTAAAAAGTAACTTTGTGTTACTGCTTCAGATTACATTGCGGTTCAGTCCTATTGTTGCAATAATTTAATATTCCTATACAGAATATCATGAATCTTTAAAAAAAATGCAGTTTTCTGACAAATATTAAGTCCTCATTTTGTCAGCATAAAATAATTCAAGGAAATTACATATAATAAGCCCTGGATGAACTTGGATTTTTTGTATTTGGGAGGGACAAACTTGATGATTCAGCTGTGTTTGAACAGAAAGAGGATGAATAACATGATTGGAATGTGCAGCATTTCAGAGATTAAAGGGTGAGCTCAATCCCCAAAAAATAGAAAAAAAATCCATGTTGAGTCATGCAAAGTCCAAAACTATTATGGAATCTTCCCTACGGAAGAAGCAGCAGAAAAGATTAGGTGCTGCACTTGGGTGATATTGAACTGAAAGAATGAACTGAAATAAATGTACTACTTTACAGCTATGAATTTATGAATAAAATATAAGATAGTTTACCTATAAAATTAACAAATATTGGGGGGAGGGACAGGACTTTTTAAGACCTTTCAGGAAATTGTTAATCCTTTGCATTTAAACCATCATGGATAAATCCTGAACAGTGGATGCCAGGGACCAGTTAAGGCGTTCAGTGTCTTGTTCAACAACGCTTCAACAGGAGGAAAATAGGAATCAATGCAGGAACTTTTCGCTCCTTTTAACTACTTTTAAATAATTTTTTAAACATGACATTATGGTTATACCAAATAACCTTGGAAGTAATGTATTATGATACCATTATAATTATTATTTAACTACATAACAATGTCTCCTACACAGATGGGAATTTTGTCAATATCGATCATCCTATCAAGCTGGCATTTATTAGCTTGTATCCTATCATCAAAGTTCAGTTACTGACTTCCCTTTGGTTATCCCTGGTGATGTTTAAATATCCAAAAGTTCTGATACGTTACAAACAAAACAGGACTCTTTGGACAATTCTATAAGTTCAAATGTAAACTGTAATGTAATGTAGAGTTAAGTTCAATGACACAACAGCAACTGCACTGTTAATGAGAAAATCACAACTGACTTGGTGAGTCACTGATTAAAATGTCAGACACTAACTGGACACAGTGCTTGTCTCATCTCTGTTCAACAGCAGTTGAACTGTTGCACAGAGTTCTGAGGTTTTAACACACAGCAGAACTTGGCAGTAACCAGGAGTTGTTTTGTATATCACATCTAAGCAAAAATATATGAAATGTCCAAATTGGTTCAAGTGGGTAAAACTAAAGACTGAGATCCTTAATTATTGAAGCAAAAAAGCATTCTTATCACTAGAAATGAAGAAAGCAGATCTGCCCTAATGATCGGCTCAACTGAAACTGCTGATTTGCTTTGAGCCTTAGCACCCCATCTTCAACAAGTTGTTTGTGAAAAAAATGTATTAATTTAAAAAAACACACACACAAACACGGGGATGTGTCTTAGGTCGTGAGAATCTTAGATTTCACAGCTGAAAAAAAGGCTAATGTGAGGAGCCAGTGAATAGTGGTGGCTCTATTTACCAATCCTTAGATGGTTTATTTCAGACCACTGCAGCTAACCACCTGAGCTAATGTTTGGAGAGATCTGGCCTTTGCTAATGATCATGAAAAACTTTGCTTGTGAAAAGTGATTTGGTTAGGGGTTGTACAGAGTTACTAACTTGCAATGTAATGTCACCCTGATTACCTAACCTATTTACCTATTTAATATTCCTCACTGATAATCCAACTTGCTTTCATTGTTTGAAAGCATTTGTCAACCATTTGCATCATCAAATCTCTATTCCAGGACACTCATTTTTTGGTCGAATAGTGTCAGTAGTTTAATATGTCTAAACAAGTGACAAATAAATTAAAAGTTCAAGAAACACAATAAAAACTGTTCCACGAGGACAGTTTCTGATTTAATGTGTCCTTTTTTTCAGAATACAAAAAAGTAGACCAGCTACTGCTCCTACCCTAGATTTACAAAATGTACTTTTAGGGCATAGGAAACTGGGACATCATGTGAGTAGTGATACAACTTCATGTGTTTCTAATTGTGGCAGAAATAAGATTAAAGACATTACATACAGTTTCTGGCAGACCTATGATGTAAGCAACATCAATTGCTAATGGGTAACTAAGGGATTGTTATGCTGAAATCTGCATTGACAGAATAAAGCCATTACGTTACAGCTATATAACAAACATATGAATTGTGCATGAAGGCAAAAATATCCAATAACATTACAGAGGCAACCATTTCCTAAAACTACATGCAATGGTTGTTTATGGCATGAAAATTGTGCTTTCTTTTAGAAATTTATAGCTTCAAATAAAAAAAAATGATAAGTAAGTGACATTTTCATGTAATCTCAATGATAAAAGCAGAGCAAGGCAAACTTTTAAGCAGTCGCGTGCAGATACCAAGTTCAGTTTAAACTTTTGTAGATCAAATGCAAATTTTAGGCAATAATATTGCCTCTAAACTTGACAGTATGAGTATGTGCACTGCTGCACGTGGCTTTGTGCCCTACCTTGCGAAGTGGGAAGTGTAAAAACTTTTTATCTTGAGATAATAGCTTCTTGTAGTAACATTGTCAACAAGCCCATTTTTGAATAGTCAGGTGTGTGAGGTAACGCACCATTTTGACCCGTCTGAAAACCTTAAAACTCTTCAATTCCGGGTCGAAGCTGGAAAAAATGCTCTATGTAATTCAGGTGTGCCACAGGTCCCATTTTACTGGGATGGATGAGATGATTCAAATCAGAAGGGATGTCTGCTAGATAACATATAAAGTTGAAAAAATAAATTACACTGCTCCTTGAGTTCAAAGGATATTTTCCTGTTATAGAGTATAGTAGCACATAGCCTGAAAGCAGCTTACTGAACATGAGCATTGGGTTGAGATTGGCCTTTGCTGAACAGTTAAAAACCATCTGCGGCTGATGCCACTGGGTGTAATGGGTTTTCAGAGTGCACTGATGCCATGGGCTAATTGCATATTAAAAAATAAACTAAACAGTTGTTGAACCCTTTCACCTTAGTGGTCACAAAAAACACTTTCATGCGTTGTGTCACAGAGCTGGACAATGCAATGTATTGACAAATGAGGAAAGTTACAGCAAGCTGAAACATAATTCTTAAAATTGTTAGGCGATGGGTAACTGCAAGTAGTTTATCTTAGACACAAAACCAATTCTTGAATCTTACAAAGGGATTTAAAAAAAAAAGTATTAGCTTTCTTCATTTACTCAAAACATGGTAAAAATACATGGATAGTAACATTAAAAAAAAAAAAAACGTTGAGTTTGTTCTCAAGGGGTGAGAGAAAGTGAAACAAATATATCACCCCAGTGCCTATTTTTCTAAGTAGTACTCGGGCTCAAAATCTATTAGTTTATTTCGCACATCTATTATCATGTGCAGTCAAGAAAAAGAATTGGTTTTAGATAAGCACAATAACGTGTTGATATTCTGAGGACAAAAATAAAAGAGGAAATATTAGATATACTATATATAGTATACTTTGTAGAGTGGGCTATCTTACAAACTCAAAGGGATTCAATAGTAAAATTGTGCTCATTAATGTGTTCAAATCCTCCTTACTGATTTGCTTATCTGCAACTAAACAAGAGAAAGGGTTACTCTAAGTAAAGATTATGATCCACATTGTAAATTGTTGAATCTCTGCAGGCAAATGTTGAATGTGAGACAATCACAGGCTCTCTCCGATGATAACATTAAAGCTGTGATAGTTCAAATCAAATTTGAATATTTGCAGAAACTGCAACTAATCGGTTACAGATAAGTGTAAAATAAAAGTTTATCTATGAAAAGCTACAGTATATAAGCAGTTCTAATTGATCCTATGATTACATAACTCAAGGCCTGCAAGAGTAATAAAAAGCCTACCCAGCAAAACCAGGGAAAAGTCTTAAAGAGGCAAAAGAGGCAGTTCTAGTTTCTATGTGAAGCAGTAAATCCCACACACATTTCTAAAAACAGTCAGATTGGTTCTTGTTCTACAGGGGACGTTTTAATGATATTCCAAGCCACAGATAGGTGGTGATCTAATATGCTGTTTGTCAATATATTTGGTTGTCAGCTGACAGTTTTCCAATGCTGAGTCTTAAGGATACCAACAGAAAAACCATTGTGTCCACAAGTAAACAAAAAAAACACTGTGCCTTCTTGTCAAATTTACCCTCTTACTTGACAGTCTGACATTGCATTTAAATTTGCTATACCACGACAATGAGCTCTGTTGACTCATTTACACATTTTGACAGTGACTGCAGTCAAAACAACAATTTTGGGAAAAGCTGCTTTGCCACCAGCTCCCAATATTGAAATTCTGTTTATTCTCATAACTATCTCCGTTTGCTTCTCATCTCTTCTTGTGAGCAACTTTGGGATTTGGGCTACATAGCTAGTTCCTGGAATTATTTATTCCTGTTAATTTTTTTCAGTGACACAACTATTATGGCACATCAGTGGTTACGTCTCACTCATATTTTCCAAAGGGGGCAGGACATTTTAATGCAGTTTTTGGAAGGCTAAGGGTGCTGAATCCCCGCCCTATGAAACGTTGAATTTCAAAATCAAAAATCCCTCGATCCCCCCAAAAACAAATCGCGAAATTTCATAATTTAAAGTAATTTATTCCGTTCTTGTCCATGGGAAAGTGGATTAGCGGGCGATTTCGGTGATTCACTCCGACTGTAACGTTAGCTGACACACCTGTGAGACAGCAATAACTTAATTCTAGATTATGGATGTCATAGGAGGTTTGACATGTTTGTAATACCGTTATATTCACATTAAACCCGCACAACCCGCTGTATTGTTTGGCTTAAAAGCTTACGGCCTTGTCACCTATAAATAGATAAGCAACCTGGCGTCTTCAACATTTTAGCTAGCTAAGTTAGCTGGTTAGCTATGTAGCTTCCTCATTGGGTTCTTGTGTTCGTAGCGAGATACATTGTTAGCTAAACGACTGTAGATTATCGGCAATGCTGTACAATGGCGTTTGCCTGATAACAATACTTAACATCTCGAGAGTTTGCCGTTATAGAATTTAGTTGAGTCTATATTCAGCGCCATTCAGGTGGCTTCAGATAAAACAATAACTGGAGTCGTTGACTTGCCAAGTGATTAAATGCTTGACGAGGCGAATGAAAAGAATTAGCTGTATCACGAAATATAATATTGTCCGATAATTAACGCATGCAAAGCACGACGCCTCATAACTGTGACTGCCTCAGATCTGGTCTTAAAGCCTCATAATAAACCATTAACCAACTGTTAACACTTACCTTGCAGTCAGTGTTACCTAAGTTCGCTCACAACCGCAATATTGAAAATACTCGGAACATGAACTGTAACTGTTTTTCAACAAATTTCTCCGGAAAAGGATTGTGTGTAATTTACCTTGTCGGCAAAAAGGAGTCCTTGTCGGGGAGCAGTGATAATCTCGAGTCCCTCGACTGAGTGTGAGTAGTGTTTTCATGGAGAGGGAACAGCGTTTGTGCTACGTCATTATGCGTTGAGCCAAACACGCCACCACGTCGGAAGTTTGGGACTGCTGTTTGTTTGTTTGTTTATTTATTGTTTAAGATTGTTTAAAAGTTATGCAATAACAAGAACTACCCCTCCAATATTTTTAGACGATAGGATTATGACGGATATTACTGTCTAAAGTTTAAATGTGTGTGTGTTTTCTACCTGATGAAACATTTACAGCAGTGTTTTTAGTAAATTTTCTCATTCAGATTGATACCTTAAAGATACGATTTTTGATGCAGCAGTTATGTCCCAGAAAGGGTTGCAGATGGTTGGTTTTATTCCTTAACACATCAGTAAGTGATTGATGTGTTGCAGACATTACCACAATTAAAAAATAATTGAACCACCCTTTTCCTGGAGACACCCCCAATAGTGTATTTCAGTGCTTTTTAAATATTGTGTACACTACATGTTTTAATAGACTAATGTTTGAAATTTGCTAATGTCGAACATTTTTGGAATTAGCTAAGAGAATGTCTCAGGGATACCGAACAAATTATTCTATTTGTGTGTGATAAAGGTATTCAGTCATGTCAATTGTTAAAGTCCATTCATTCAAGATTCAAAGTGTTTATTGTCATATATACAGTGTGGAAACGTCTTCCACAATGAAATTCATACTTTGCTGTCCGCTGTGCATTTGGTCGGCATGCAACTGCGGAGCGAGCAAACACGTCTACAATGGAGGGCACCATGTTGTGTAAGAAAAGAGAGGAAAGAAGGGAAAACAAGGGGGAAGAAGAGGGGAGGAAAAAAAAGCCACTCCCAAACTAGGCTCCTGTAGGGGGGCACAGTGTTGGATTTGGAAAAAAAAACAACTAAAGCATCATATGCAACATAACAAACATTAAAATGAGACATTACAACAGTACTCAAAGACTTGAACATGTGGGGGGAGGGGGGCTGTTGGGGTGGGGTTAGCAAAAAGATGTCACAGCACAGGCACTGGAGACCATGCATGCACTGGCCTCCACATGCTGCAACAAGGGGAAGAGGGGTTTTTGGGAGCCAAGAAGGCGTTGAGTTGAGAGGGTGTGTGCATTATGTGTCTTTGTGTGTGTGTGTGTATGTGTGAGGCCGGAGACTTCAATCTCCATTCAGTCCCACCCAAATGTCTCTACTGCTTGATGGTGATGACGAAGACACGGTCGTTGCCTTGGAGTCTACCTCGGAGAGTTCTGGTACAGAGACAAAGTTTGTAGGTGGGCGGGGAGTGGGGGGGCATCTTGTCTGCATAGCATCAAGGACAGTGGAGAGATACCAGCCTTCCAAGACCGGCATTGGGGGGAGCCAATGAATATATATCAATAGTTTTGGGTTCAGGCCGACACAAATTCTCTGTCTGCCTTAAGTCTTCTGAATCTCCCAGTGGTATTGATCCAATTGTCCGAATTACGTGGCAAATTTCCATCAAGCTGAGCTGTCAACTTCTCCAAGTTGGCATCCATCCTGGATGTTCATCCTGTCTGCAACAGTGCTCGCCAATTATCTTGAGTCTGAGTCTTGACAGCCCTGCACATTCCATCAAATTTGCAATAAATCAGAAAACGGTTTGCTCCAAACAGCAGCATACCTGTTATCATAATTCCAATTATATAGGTGTCTTCAGCGTCCACCACGGAAAGGATCCAAAGGCACATGATCCTCCACTTCCCCCAGGAATCCATCGTATCCGGCTACAAACATTCCATCGGGGCAAGAGGGCTCCCCTTACCCTGTCTTCTCATCGAGAAAATTTGGTAGATTACGTTGAGAGACCAGTTGATCAATTCAATTTTTGGGATTTCGGACGAAATGCGAAGAGAGGCTCCGAGAGTGCAGACAGAGACAGCACAAGACAAAGAGCAGCAAGCAGGGCAGATGAGGGCAGGGAGGGAGCAAGAGAAAAAGTACGCCTTCATTGAGAGCCAGAGAAGTGACGGATACGTCAATAGCATTGAGACTGGCCTTATCTACACTAGCAAATGTCACCAGTGTCGTGACGCTCCTCTGTAGAGCTGTAATGGCTACAATTTATTACTTGTGTCATACAATCCTCACAATTACACTTGCCATTTTTATATAACTTATTTCCATTTTTTCTTTGCTCTATAATAATTTTTTTGAATCACTAACTATTGTTAAAAGTCCAACGATTATTATGGAAAGGGTTTATGATCTGGGCACATTCTATTTTATTTACCATTTTGCATGTCTTTGCACAATACTCAACACATCATTTGATCAGAGTTACATTTTCACCTCTCCTAGTTTGTTCCATTCTTCATAAATGGATTTGATTTAATGTTTGTTATACAGTGATCAGTTATTGGGGCCTGGAGAAATGAAGTGTTTGAGACTAGACTCAGGTCAGGATTTGCATTTTGGAAAAGCAATTAATTTTGTTTACCATCTAGCGCAGATAATGTGTCCACAGTGAGCTCATAAGTTTGATAACCTTATAGTGAGAACAGTGGAAGTTACTTGAACACACCTGTTTTACAACATATACACATATTACCCAAACTATAATAATATTGGTGCCGTAATTTTATTGCTGGTCCCTCTTTGGGTGGCTTTTGATTGAACAGATGGCACACTGTTCCCAAACCCTTACAAGTAAGCAGTTCATTCTGAAATTGCAGAGGAGGTTTTTGATTGGCTCTGAAAGGTCAGACCATTTCATTGTAGGTTTAGCTAACTTTTACTTGATCTCAGTTTCATTCCCAAAATTGCTTTCTTCGTTTGTTGCTATCATTTGTGGTTTAAAAATGCATAAACGAAGAAAAATGAAAAATAAATAAATGAAAATAATTATAAATACTGTAAAAACTGTAATTGAAAGTGTCAAGATATCATGTCTTAAATATTTGCTATTGTATTGAAAACGTAACATGCCATTCAAATAAGTTAATTGCATAAAAAGATACAAAAAAAATACAGTCAGGTGAATATATTTATACCTATAGGGGGCATTAGGAAAATTTGGGGTATGTAAAAGCAAATGGACAGGTTGGAGATGATTGTAACAATTATTTGGAGTTTTCTCATAATCTTTTTTTTATGATTTCCATAAAGAAATGTAAAGAACTGTAGTCTGTTACACTGAAACTCTGATTTCATTTGGTTTCATTTTGAAGCATGTTTCCCCTTTTTTCCTCCATGCATTACACCTTGCTTGATTGTTTTTTTTACTTTGTAAAGGAGGGAGATCTTGATTCATGACTATGATAATATCAATCACATTTTGAACAGCCTGTATATTGAATACATGTTTACCACATATCAGACACATCAACAAAACAAACAGAAAAAAGCTTTCCAGTAGTTAAAAGTTTTAAAGTTAAAACACTACTTCAAAAATTTCACTATGAGCTGTTGTACACTGGGTGGTGCTGTTATATAAAGCTGAGGTACTAAGCCTTTCACGTCTGCTTCATATACTATAACAAGTTTCAAATATGGACCATAATTCAGCTCTATTATACAAATTGTAAACTCAAGGCATAAATTCAACTATATACAGAAGTTACATGTTTTGTGCTTGTCATGGAGATGCCTCCTCCCTGTACACATTGCGCTTTACTTTGCAGCTATCTCACTTGTTTGTTGCCTAAACTTTCAACTATGCAGCTAGTGTAAACTAGGAAACCTTCCTTTTCAGATGCCCTTCTAACTACATACTACTTGTGAGCCTGTGAATTTTGTTCCAAGACCTTGATCTCCCCCTTGTGTGGGCTCTTAGATGACAATACATATAGGAATTGCAACACCACAGGCTTCTCTTATTTATCCCATGGTTTTGATGTGGTTTCCTTTACTTAAACATTCTTAATTATACATGTGAAGTGTAGAAAAGACTGATTTTCACAGTAACAAGTTTTAAGGCTTGTTTCAAGAGAGTCAATTGAAAAAGGAAGCATACAGTTTAATGGTAAAAAATCCCTTATTCTCTATCACAATATAAGTTTTTTGGGGTTAGTCAGATAAACAACTTTGATATGGATAGACATGCACTTGTTTGACCCAGGGGCATTGATCTGTAAAGAAGCTCACAAACAACAGTACAAAACACAAATGGCACAAAGCATACAGACAGTCTGATCAGATGTTCTCAGGCGCATCAGCATCACTTCTTGCTATTTTCGTAAGATTGCACCTAGGTACCATTGATGTATTTGCCTTACTACAGCTATACTGCCGGTCTTCTGCAAAAAAGTGATTCCCTCACATTAACCTACTATCTCAAATGGGACTAACACTTCTCGCACAAAGCAGCTTATTTAACCAGTGACGTGCCGTGAGGTTCGTGGCTGGAGAGGCACTGACTCTTTCAAGGTCAGATTTACAAATACTGTGCATGAATTCAACAGAGTAGCATAAATTCACCAACTGACTGCTTGCACATTGTATACAGCTTATTTTTTATTCTTTACACACACATAGGTTAGGTACATATTTGGCCAAAGTAGAATGCTTAATTTGAATTTTGTTGTGGACTGTACTGCACTTGTATGCGTCGTCTTACCTCTACTTGTAAGTGAAATCCATTCGCCGACCCTTCTGGACAAACATCTCTATGATTTTGGTGTAAAGGTCTTCTTTATGTTCTTTTAGTTTTAAAAGTCTCTGTCTCAATAGAGATTATTGCTGAGGAGGAAAGCCGCCCTTGGTCAGTCCGATTCCGGCTATATGTTTTCAGTCTTATCAAAGCCGAGAATGACCTTTCCACGGACACTGTTGTAGTCGGAAAAGTGAGCATCAGCTGGACCATTCTGTTTGAAAAGTGCGCGTTATTTTCTGTCCCGTCGTTTGAAGCAAATCATTTAGTTCGGTCTTCTGTTTTTTTCGCTAGCTTATTACCCACAATACTTTTCGTCTGTAATGCGTGAAGAAGAACAATAGCAGAACGAGCCCGTGTGCTCACACACGCCCCCCTCAGTGAGGCAGAGGTACAGTGGCTGCCTGCTGTCCTGCTTTTTCACTGCGGCGCTTTGTCAGATGAGCAAGGCTAATATCATATTAGTCAACAAGACTCGCATGATATCCGAATAATATTAGTCTTGCTCATCATCGCCGCTGCCTAAACTAGCGTCTTTCCACCGTATTTGAACAGGAATATACACAAATTCGGCGATATTGACAATGAAAATTATTGGAAGAATCGAAATCATACAATAATAACATTTCTGGTACAGATCAGTGGACAAATATTTAGCGATTTTTTTTTTTTAAATCATTATTTGTTTTTTATGATGCATTTAACATTGGTGTTTCAACAACTGTGGAGAAGGAGATTTAAGACCACAGCCATTTTTGGATTGCAGCTATGGTTTTGTGTGTTTGACTGTCTTTTTTTAATGTAGATATGCCGTTACCTTCCTGGCATTCTTGAAATGACAAGAAGCCAGTAAAGTTTACATGCAAAATCACATGACAAAATGAAAAAAACAAATACGATGGCAATATGAATTTTAAAAAATGGCACAAACATGACAGGTGTGGTTGAAGTCGCAACACATGACAAAAAGCCAAATCACAACTTATGTAATTAATAAATTAAGCATTTTAAAAGAGCATGAAAATGCATCATAAGTCCTCACAGAAATCTGTACCATGAGAGCTATAGACTGAAATGCAATGTCCATCTACTTTTAAAATAAATTTGAGGGAAAGCCAGAAAAAACTGATGCAACGACCCAAGATTAGCCTTTTATTAGGTATGTAATAGCTCAGGGCACTATTATCTAATTAGTGGTAATAAAAAGCAGACCAACTAAATTATGAGCAATTCATTTGCAATGTATGAGACTGATTTAAACAGGTAAATGCTGAGGTTGATGACATTTTTTATGTGGATTGCACAAGCTGTCCAACTTGATTGGTGACCAGGATTAGTTGAAAAGAAAATAAAGATTTTGGAAGTCGTGCTATGGGATTTAAGTTACCATGACTGTCTGGTGCTTAGAATTAATGTTCTTATTACATTGGAATGCAGTTATTATTCTTCCAAATTTTGATTTCTTGTAAATGTGTATTTAAAGTTAATATTGATTGAAAAAAATACAACTAGTTGTTACTGGATTAAAGGTGAGGCATGAAACAGCTAGGGCAGGTTGTAATATCCGATAGACACACAGCATTTATAAAGCGAGACACAGTGGGAGCAAGAAAAACAAAGCAAGTGCTGTGTGTGACATGTAATATACTTTACTGTAATGTAATATAATGTAATGATCCACCTGGTGGACTCAAGGCCAGCTAAATAACTAAACTTTTTTTTTCTTAAAGCGGAATGTGCATGGAATTTTTAAAGTTTCCACATGTTTAAGATTCATTGTATGCCAGGACTATATTCAAATTACTTATTACAAAATTCAGTGGGTAATTACAAACCTTTAAATCTGATTTATAAAGTGAGAATTGAGGAGATCAGAACACCCGTGAACCACTCACTGTCAAAACGTAACAATAACTGCAAAACAAGTTAGGTTCTTTGTTTTTTTAGGGCCAACTGTTCGGTCACCATCGAGAGTGAAAACAACCAGATGCGTCCCAAACATGTGACCATACAAAAAAGCAAAACAAGTGTATTTAAAAAAACTTTCATTCTAAATGTTTGACAAACCATTATTTATTTGAGCCTTATATTTTCGAAATGCGAACCAATGGGGTTATTAAGAGGGGGAAAAATAGTTTGGGGATATTTAAGAAAATAAACAGAGTAGCGATTGAGTGGCTTTTGGAATCATAAATTACATGGATAATGGTGCCAAAAAAGAATAAGAAAAGTATCCACTGTCCATTCTAAAGTGAAAACCAGTGTTGACACGAATCTGGCTAACGGACTCCTGGACTTGCGCATACACACTGCAGACTACGTCCTTCCGTTATGTGGAGGTGGAGCGGGGGGAGTTCAAATAGCTTCCAGAGCTCTTTGGCCACATCATGTCGACCAAATATTGGATCATCCCTATTTTCTATTTCTCCGTCCTAGCTGCCTTTTCCAGCTCCGTTCGCGAAGAGAGGAGCTTAAGCATACCGGCGATCGCCAAACACTTCACCACCAAAGGCCGATATGAGGAAGTCAACCCGCATCTCATTGAGGACATACTCGCGGTTAACGAATCCATTCTGCAACCTCCGTCTGAACAATGTCGCCAGATCCACCTGACGGCCATAATCAGACACGGAACAAGGTATCCGACCGTTAAAAATGTCAAGAAAATGCAGAAACTCTACGATCTGGTCAAAAGCAGCGCGTCGGGCACCGAGAGCTGGCTGCGTGAAATCCGGACCCAGTGGACGATGTGGTACACCGACGACATGGACGGCCGGCTGGTCGAGAAGGGAATGAGAGACCACAAACACCTGGCCATTAGGTTGTCCAAGTTATTTCCTGCTCTAGTTTCAGAAGATAAACTCCGAGGCGGACTCATCGGATTTATAACCAGCTCAAAGCACAGGTGTGTCAACAGCACACTGTCCTTTAAGGCCGGGCTGACAGAGTTGTGGGCTATCAAAGGTAGGGTGATGATGATGATGATTGTTTTTAACCTTTTTTTCACCAGAAAAACCACATTAAGACAAAAAAAAAATCACTTTTACAAGTGTTTAGCTGGCAAGATAGGCAGCAGCACATTAAAAGGAGTTTAAAAAAAGACAGATGATCAATATACAATAAAAACATAAAATTATCAAGTAATCAAATAAGACCCTATAAGTCTTCAAAGTAAACATGTGCAAAGAGATGTGTCTGCTTCCAAGTCAGCCAGCATTCTCTTACAGACATCCAATGAGGCCAGATGACATGGTTCTCTGTCATTCATTGTAGGCAATGGGAGCAGCAAATATTAAATGGCTTTTTTACTCTGGCTGAGTTTGGACCTTCAGAACACATGGTGAGAGAACATCCTGGGAATGGAGTTGATGTGATCCGAGGTGCCAATGGTAGTCTACATGTCTACGTGTAAACAATGAGATCATTCAACATGTTCCTAGAAAACACAGTGATGTGTCAGAGATCTGCAATCTCTTAGAGTAGATGCAACCAGCCTCCTCTTGGACTGATTAGAAAGGCAGCATTTTATCCTGAAATAAAAATCCAGTTTCAGTTTCAAGCTGTTCATCACTTGATGACTATTTGGGGTGAAAGAGAAACATTCATCAAATGAAACACCAACGTACCTTTAAGTAGATAAAGGCTTAACCCTGGGATGTAACAACTAAAGCGAAAGCATTCGGCTGCGCAGCACTTAAATCCAACTGTAATTGTGCGGGTGCCTAGCCTTGGGGTGGGGTCAGTGCAGTACTTCACAGTGTCATCAGCATTAAAATTAAACTTGGTATTGGGCACATTGTAGTCAATATTGTTGATATACAGGATAAAGAGGAGTGACCCTCGGATTTACCCCTGAGGTACCCCTTTTAATACCTGGAGAAAATCAGAGGCATAGCCATCAGCCTGCAAGCACATCCATCTGTCTGTTAAGTAATGTTAACATCAGCCAGGTTTTTCATGACTAACAAGATAATGATGATGATACTTTCAGTACAGGAATGCATTTCAAATATCATTTTTCCGGTACTGGTTGCTCTCTCATTTCCAGATATAGAGTTTGACCATGAGGTGAATGATGCCCTGATGCGGTTCTTTGACCAGTGCACCAGGTTTGTGGAGGAAGTTGACAACAACCCATCAGCCCTGACAGAGGTGGACAAGTTTAGGCAGGGACCAGAGATGAGAAGAGTCCAGGAAAAAATAGCTGATCGCCTCCGAGTCCCTTATGATACCATCACATTTGGTTAGTGGGAAATGATTTTGTTTCTTGATTCAAGTATATTATAGAAATCTGATGTTAGTACAAACCAGCATTCAAAATAACTAAAATACAACCAATTATTTCAAGTTCAATAGTCTCTTCGATGTTTTTGTATCATTGTGCTGATAGATAATAAAATGTTTAAGTGTCTTACTATGGTTGGATTTTGTCTAGGAGCAATACACATCAATTACAGAAGCCCCTGTTAATTTTCCTTTCTCTGTGAGACTGAAAAATTGCTTGAGAATGCGGAGTTATTATTTGATGAATCATACAAATTGTACTTCATAAAAAAGAGGGGTTCCTCAAACATCAGCTGTGACACATTAGGAAGTTGTTTGAGTATTATCCACCAAGGTTTTTTGCTTTTTTTAAATTTATCTTCTTCTGTTGGAATTCAGAGTGCCTTGAGGAACGATACCACACAAGTGGGAAGAATAGTGATACAATACTGGTTCAACAAAAAAAAGTCAAGAAATTGTCATACATGAAAATATTACTTTTTTGGTTAAATTGGGTCACACCGTTACATAACTCTCAATGACTTGTGTCATGACATAGTAACATTTTATTGCATCATCTCTTTCCTAGATATGGCAGAAGCTGCATTTTACCTGTGTGCTTATGAGTTCGCCATCAAGACTGTAAACTCGCCTTGGTGTCAGCTCTTTGATCAAGTTGATGCACAGGTATGGTCCATGGTATTTCACAACAACTTTTTCATGTTATCAAATGGTTTTACTGACTGTAGAATCACAAGCAAGTGTGGAAGAAACAGAGAGCATTAATATAAATGGAGGATGTTAATGGAGGGAATAACATTATGTAACAGGATAGTACCTAGCAGACAAGCCCAAGTGAAACTATGCCATATTGTGGTTCTTGACAGCAGAGTGTACGAGATACAAAACTTAAATCCCAATCTCAAAGATAAAAACAAAGTGCTGTCGGACAGACCACAAAAAGTCACAATGCCTTTTATTATCTCTTTTGCCAGTATTTTCATTCACTGAGAATGCCATTATTCACACCACAAAGAGATTTTTGTCCTTGCTGACCTTATGCTCAGGTGGCCTGAAATGTTATCTTCCACTATGAAAGAAAGGAACCCCACCTCTTGCACATTATAAATGATTTGTTCTATCTGGAATAACAGGTTATGGAATATTCAAATGACCTCAAGCAGTTCTGGAAGAGAGGGTATGGTTATGACATTAACAGCAAGTCAAGTTGTATCCTATTCCATGATGTGTTCAGTCGACTGGACAAAGCAGCCAGCGAGAACAAGTGAGTATAAGGTCACTGTTGGGTTGCCAGGGAAACAGTTTACTAACCAGCAGCTGGCAGTTGTCATCTCTCACTGACAGTAAAAAAAGGCGAATCGGAATGTTTCCAAAAATGTTGACGCTTTCCTTGAAGATCAAAACCTTGGGACTTGCGGCAGCAACTATCTTGTTACTCAAGAGCGTCTTGACCCCTGTGGATAATTCAAAGTGAAGAATTTAATCAGCGAATGTGATTCTTATCAATGAGGTTAACCTTCTGTCTCTCTTCGACCACCTCACACAAAACTTATATCGGCTCTATGAGCACATCACATTCCCCAAATGTATATTTGTATTCTTCACTTCAGAAAAAATATTACAATCCTTTGATCAAAGAAATGTAAACAGCTTTACTGCTTTTCTCACGATTAGCGTGGCTTTACTGTTACTCTTGGTACTGGACTGAAAAGGTAGCTTTACATATTTTAGCAAATCACTATAAAATATCAAAGCAAAATATATAGATATACAAGTAAAGTACCCTTAGTAGTCGTAATGCTTTTAGTCACATAGAAAAAGGAGGTTCAACTGTCTGAGTTTTACTATCTTTTTGTGTATGGTTGGAGTTGTGAATGCATTTATATTTCATATACTGTATTTTTGTTAATAGTTTTGTTGGAGTAAAACGATACTGCTGAGTGACACCCAATACAAATTTACAAGAGAGAAGCAGAATCTTGGCTGTCTATGAATGACCAGCTGTTTGTATCAAAGCAAAAAATTAAAAATAAACAAACATGTATGTACATGTATGCAAGTGCACCATATAACTTGTTTGGTGTGTAGTCAAGCCAACAATTGAGAATGTATTTCAGACGTGTATTTTGTATTGAACTAGCCTGTGAAATGTATTCCTGAAAATGACTTTGTTTTGTGTTCTACCTTAATCTTACCCTGTTTATACTAGATCTGGTAAGCAGGTGACTGAAGCCGTGACAGTCCAGATTGGCCATGCAGAGACCCTGCTGCCACTGCTTACCCTCTTGGGTTTCTTTAAGGACAGTGTTCCTCTGAGGTCAACTAACTACGCCACACAGACCCAACGCTCCTTCCGCACCAGCTACATGTTACCCTATGCGGCTAACCTTCTTCTGGTGCTGTACGACTGCGGGGAAGGAGACCTGAGGCTGCAGCCACTGCTCAATGAAAAACCCATCACTTTCCCCGGCTTATCTGGCAAACAAGCCCCCGTGCCTCTCTATCAAGATGTCAAAGATCACTACAACGACCTGCTCCACAGTTGTGACTTTGAGACTGAATGCCAGCTGTTCAGCTGAAGTTAAGGCATAGCATGTTTGTCTTATGAGGGTATCTCCTTTAATGATATTGTGTAAAACAGATGCTTCGAAAGTGTGAACCAACTACTTACATGAGTATGAGATCTTATTTGTTTTATAAAAATGTTATTTTGTCACATATTGTATGATACACACGGCCCAATATCAGCAAAATTTTCATCCTGCATTTAACCTATCATGGATGAACCAATGAGCAGTGGACAGCACCTGAGAAGCGACCAGGGTTCTGTGTCTTGGAGCTTGGGATTGAGCCAGGCCTTTTTGCTTCCAAGACGACAACACCCCTGTCTTGCCATGTCAGCATAGTTCAGTTAAGTCTATTTCAGTCAAGCATATCCCTTTGACAAAAGTTTAAAAAGGAAAGAAGGATTTCAGCCCTTGATGCAATACTTACTGCAAATGCTGTCAAATTCAGCTGTGATCTTATAGTATTTGCTATTGCTACATCACTCGTCATAATAATTAATCAAACTTTGCACAAGGTAACAAAGAGATAAAAAATTGATCTTTGCGCCTAGAGCTCACCTGCTGCAGGAACCTCGTTGGATACAGGTGCCGGTGTTCTCCGAGTGCAGACTCAACACCTCAACACCAAGCTGCTCACTTGCTGCCAGAAGCTTGATGGGTGCTGGTGTTTTCCCGGCGCCGACTCCACACCTCAACGACGAACTGTTTGCCTGCTGCTGGAACAAGCATTCTCCCCTTAAAAGACTAAAAACTACTCAACAAAATGTTCACCTGATGCCATAACCCTCAGTTAAGTTTTTCCTAACTGTCTCCCTGTTTTTTGGAGTCTTGTGGTGCGTGTGGGTCCTGAGAAACCTTGTTGTAACAATTTCAAGCGACTGTTTTCAAACTTTAGTTTCCAGTCAGTTTTTAAACAAGCTTTGAAACCTGTTATGAACACTGCATTTGGACCTACCATCACTTCAACTTATGATTTGAAGGAACACAGATTTCTGTGATCTCTGAATAGTGAGGACATTCCGCCATTTTGTTTCTTATAGTGCTCATAGTGCTGGCTCTGAATCTAATTTGCAGGCTATCAATACATGGCTCTGGGCGAGAGCTACCGCATTTCTATCCTTATTTCTATGCATGGAGTGACAACAGATATACAAATAATGAAATAAAATAAATTGTATTCAAATCATACTTTTTAGAATATAGTCGCCCAAACCTATTGGCTTATTGTGGAAACAAATCATAATCATTTTGCCCTCGTTGCCAATTTTTCACAAGAGCAGCAATTATGATTTGAAAAGTGTTGGCTTTACAGCTAAAGAAATTAGAAATTTAATGGTTCTCTGCTTTCCTCCGACAGTCCGATAAACTACGCTTAGGGTAAACGAAGGACATCAAATTGCCCATGGGTGTGAATAAGAGTGTTTGTGTGTGGGCCTTGGATGGAGAAGTGATCAAGGGTGTGCCCATACCCAAACCCCATGTGCAGGATTAGACAAAATTCATTCATTCTTTCATAAACTAATGCTAATCCTGCACTCAGGGTCGCAGGGACACGGGAGACTATCGCAGCTGCCATTGGATGAGACCAGTCGCCAGTCAATCCCAGGACCACATAAAGACAAACAGTCATTCACTCTCTCATTTACAAATCTGGGTAATTTTGGGTCGCCAATTAACCCTCTGCATCGGTTTCGATCGTGGGAGGAGACCAGAGAACCTGGAGGAAACCCGCACAGACACAGGGAGAACATTTAAACGGGATACAGAAAGGCCCCCCAGTGGGAATCGAACCAGGGGTCATCTTGCTGTGAGGTGGAAGCACTCACTTTCAACGCGCTGCCCAGATTGGACAACCATGAATGGCGAATGTCACAAAAGTGACTTCCTCTGTGGGTAACAAAATTCATATATCAGGCCCTGTTGAGGGTCTGAACAGCTGGTTCACCACCACCTTGTCCGATACACTTAACCTGTAGCACCTCTTATTAAATATACAGCATTTTCTCACAAAAGAATAAAATCGCACCGATAGTGATGATAAAATGGGAGTTCTTAGTCACATTTAGTTGGATGCTCATCCCCTTGTCTCACCACAGCACTATAGGTAGAACAACATAAAAAAAACACATAATTCACAAGCACTGATGACGGGACCGCACTGATAACCAGAGCAGTAGTAGATTTGACTTATCAAGCCTCTTCCTCAAACAAAACCCTGGTTAACTATCTTTTCCCAAGGTTGACCCCTCATACGCTTTCTCTTTTTGCGAGCAGCCTCAACACTTGAGTTCAAACAGGCCAACAGCCACAGATCAGCCCCCACAGAGTCACAGTGTGTGCTGAATCAATGCCAGATCGTTTTTTTATATTCAATTTACAAGTCAAAAATTTATTTTTTGTCCAAGTTCAAATGTTTCCCCGTGGTCTGTTGAGCAGGAAATGCTTTTTTTTTTGTTGCTGAACGTAAAGTGTGTGTTTTGTTTTTCTTTTCTTTAAACACGAAGATTGTAACAGTGGAGCGCCTCGCACCGACTCCAGTCCAACCGGTTTCCACGCTCGGCCCTTTCACGGCGAGTATTGGCTAGTGTACCTTAAATTATGCAGATTTATGGCCGTCGGAGGAGGAGGAGGAGGTTCTGGAGGCTGGGCCAGAGGAATGCTACGTGTCTTGGAAGTCCTTTTAAACCCCCCTCCCTCCCTCTATCCTCTACCGTATCGATAACCGTGGACCAAAAGTTTGGAGGCTCCGGCGCGGACAAGGAGAAGACACTTCGGCATCCAGGCCTGAGACTGAGGAGCCTTCGGCGGTGCGTTTCCCCTCACCCGCTCTCCCTCGTACGAAATGTCCGGAGTGAAAAAGCTTCGCACGGTAAGCGAACCGATTCAGATCCCAAATGACATCAGACGAATCTTCAGATGTTTTTTTTGTTTTGTTTTGTTTTGTCCAAAAGTGCAGATTGTAAGACCCTATTCCACGTAACGCACGGTGCGGTGTATTAATGTGTAATAATAACGTCGCTCCTCCGCTCGCTTCAAAACCGTGATGATTACAAGATACACACCGTCAAAAAGAAAACAAAGTTAAGCCCGGGTGGTTGCCTTCAGTGTTCGGCTGTGTTCGGCGCTGCAAAACGTTATTCCCAGGTGTGGCAGAAGACGTGCCTTTACCTTGAATGGGCCGGTTGTTGTAACGACTTCATCTCAATATGACCCATTCATGACGACGGGGGCGTCTGGTCTGGGCGAGGGGCAGAAAGAAGCCACTGTTAGGACGACGGGCTGAGACTGCTGCTCAGCCGGAGAGTAGTTATCACAAGATGGGGTGGGGCGATGGGGGCGTGGGAGGGGGTGAGAGGAATTAATGGAAAGCTCTGGATGTGTACTTGTGTGTGTGTGTGTGTGTGTGTGTTTGTGGGTGGGTGGGGTGGGTGGGCAGATTTCTTCGAACAAACATTTAATTGATCATCATTCATCATTCTGTGCCACGAAGCCCATGGTGTTTGGACTCTGCCTCACTGTGAACCCAAGGTGATCAGGTCACACAATGAGGTGAAATCATCTAACTCATCTTTGTCTCCCTCCCTATCTCATGCAGTTATGGTTAAAATGTGAGATTCTTGTTGTGGATTAAACACACAGGGAGGTAGTATTTCATTGGATGTGCCAATTTGGACACTACACGCTTATTGTTAAATCCCCCAGTCACAGTCGATAACACAGCCAAAGAGTCACGCATGTGTATTCTGTCACCCGAAAAAGTTAATGATGTATCAGTACAAAATGTCCCCGCCGGTTTCTGTGACCTTCTCGGCTAGAGGCCGAGAAGGTGCTGCCTTTCAGAGGGCCGTGCTGGAAGGCAAAGGTAATAAAGACGATGATAAGATAAGATAAGATATAAAGATAAGATAAGATAAGATAAGATAATACTTTATTGATATGTTTGCATCGTGAAATCACAAGGAAGAAGGAGCAAATTAAATAAGCAACTAGTTGAGGCAAGAAGAACCAATGGGGTGTGTTCAAAAGAAGGGCTTCGACGTCTGATGGTTTGAGAAAGAGTTTGTGTTGGGATCGATTCAAATAATATGAAGACATTCATATTATTCATTCAGGTTCTGACATTTAGCTGGCAAGAAAGACGTAACATCCTTGGCAGGTTTTAATATCTTAAAAAAACAGAGTATGAGATTTCCATTTCCCAGTGAATCAACTAATTGAAGGCAGTAATATGGTGTTTTTTTATAACACTAGTTGCTTGTGGAAAAAAAAAATCTGGTCACTGACAGGCAGGGCACTGACGGAATGGGTGTGTTAATAGTGGGCTGAATGAATGCAGGGTAGAAGGGAGTGGGTCTGCGGGGCGAATGTGTGGGCACCAGTACTGCCACATCATCGCTGTCCCAGTGCGCCGCCTGGGCTGCAGCACACTGTCCACATTGTCCAGTCAGTCCACTACCTTGCTCGTTTTTTTTTTCTCCCACCCCTCTCCCTCAAATAGTCAGCTCAGGCCTGTTCATCCACATCCTGGTCATGTATTTTCTCTCTGACAGGGCCATACATAAAAACCAGTCATCTTAGGCACAATCTGTTTGCAAAAAGGGCGAGAAGATTTAAGTTTGTTGCGTTGGTTGTTTGCCATGGTTAACAGTCTAATCGCTGAACTAAATGTCCCTTCAAGATGCTTCGCTGTTGTATCCATTATTTAGGAGACGTCAGAGTTAAATGGCAAAAATGTTGACAGTCCGGAGGGAGTGGGTTTACCAGAAGTACCACTGTTAGATGTTTACGATAATTATGACTGAATGAACAGGATAACACGCACACACCTGTTATTGCAATTACTGAATTGCCTTTGTTTGCTAAGGATTCTTGTCTTTCAGGACCTGAATAGGTCGACCAATGTGGTGTACCAGGCTCACCATGTCAGCCGGAGCAAGAGGGGGCAGGTTGTGGGTACCAGAGGAGGCTTCAGAGGGTGCACAATTTGGCTCACCGGTAAGTGATGTCCAGCCATTGGACATGTCTCACAGCCACACACACAAAGTAGGGTTTTGGCTGGAATGTTCAACAAATCCGCTCTTGTCATTCCAACAAGGTTTGTCTGGCGCTGGGAAGACAACCATCAGCTTTGCACTGGAAGAGTTCCTTGTCAGCCATGCTATCCCCTGCTACTCGCTGGACGGGGACAACATCCGTCAGGGCCTGAACAAGAATCTGGGCTTTTCCGCTGAAGACCGCGAAGAGAACATACGTCGTATTGCGGAGGTCGCTCGACTGTTTGCCGATGCGGGACTTGTGTGCATCACCAGTTTCATCTCTCCCTTTTCCAAGGTCAGGTACCTTTTCACTAGTTTGTACATATGAAAAGGAGTCTTGTCTGTGTGAGCTTAATACACGATATTCTCTTCAACAGGATCGTTTCGAAGCCAGGAAAATCCATGTCAATGCCGGGCTACCATTTTTTGAGGTCTTTATCCATGCCCCTCTGGAGGTGTGTGAGAGCAGAGATGTAAAAGGGCTTTACAAAAGGGCCCGGGCTGGAGAAATCAAAGGTATGTGTGATCGTCAACTGAGGAATTTTTCTCTAGAATTCTTGAATTGTGCATTTCATGCCAAGCGCTTCCTGCATATATTAGGTAATCACTGTATTTTTTTCTGAAATAAGATGATTCAAATCCCTGCGGCATCTTAAAAATTCTTTGTTTCATGTTTTTTGCAAGGCTTCACTGGGATTGACTCAGAATATGAGCGTCCAGAAGCCCCAGAGCTGGTACTGAAAACTGGAGAGCTCTCGGTGAATGAATGCGTCGACCAAGTGCTAGAGATGCTTAGAGATCAGGTGTGTGTGACCCAAATTTCATATTGCTGTGTGACATGTGAACGCGTTTTATGGGAGGGTGAAATAATGCTCAGTCATTTATAGTGGCCCCTGTGGTCTCTATCACTGTTGTTGTAAACAAGTTGCAAAATTGCTTTACCTTCTCCTCTACATTTGCAGTCTCTGGAAAATTACACACATATATTATGAAGGAGCATGACAAATAGATAAAATAAAGAACCTCCACAAAAGTGTGAGAAAGACAAGTCCCAGCAAGCCAACCAAGACCTGAGTTAGGGCTTGTCCTAAAATAGTGTGTGTTGGGGGGGGGGCATGTTTAAGAGCTATTTTTTAAAGGTCTGACAGAAACGAATCATACATATAAATAAATATATACATATATTCAGGGGTATGAAAGCTTCCCTCATTGAACTTAACGAACACTAACCTGGACACAAATGTTTCTATCTTGGAAATTCCCACACAGTGGAGAGAATTTTTTTTTGGGGGGGGGGATTTATAAGGCACAGGCTAAACAATGATGTTATTGACATTTTGATGAATTTTACTGATTTTAATAGTTGATGATGGTGGATGGATGAGCACGATGGAGCAGCAAGAAAGATCCTGAGCAACATGTCATTATATTATACATGTGGCCACAATAGATGATATATGATGTGGGAGTAATTACTAGATGTTTAGAAATTATGCTATTCATTAATCAAGCTGTAAAATAGTAAAGGAGAAAATTATGTGCAATTTTAAGACACATGTTGTCCACCTGTTAGTTAACACCTGTCCCAGATAAGAAAATAGCTAAAGATGATTCTTTACCAGAGGAAAATTTTGTTCAAGCGTTATTCAGTGCCACTTAAAGAACAACATATCCGAAGGCAGGTACAACAAGTACAGTACAAAGTCAAATGGCGAGCATTCTTCCGATCCGCATGCTTCTTTTAGGCAAAAAATCTAAATCCCCATGACTGACTTAATAATCAAGTTTGATATATGGGAACAAAAGGAGTTCATTTCAAGGTTAAAAATACAGCAAAATTTGACCAATGTACTATTTTGGGGGGGTAGAATAATTGATTTAAGAATGATAAACTAATACAAGAGTGGTTCGACAATAGAATAAGACCCAGCAGATCTGATTCAGCGTATAAAATGCAAGCTCAGGTACTTTTTTTTATTTTTAGTTGCTACAAATTGTTTAATACTATTTAATAGTTACTGGAAATAAAGTAAATCTTATTTCAACAAATTCATTTTTCAACATATTTGCCTTTTGAATTCGTACCTAGTATAGAATATCCGATTCCTTTCCAGTGAAAAGTATCCTTAGCCAGTCAACCTATCTACTGTACCTATGACACAGGAGGTAATTTCTGGAGGATAGACCTGTTTGAGAACAGGTTAGGTACAACCCACTAAAGCAACCTGCTGTGGTAAAAACTATAAATTTTTAACATGTCAGAGGAATCAGAGGAATTTGTTCATTTTGTTCAAAGATCGCTTCAATGTTCTCCGTGTCCTTTGTGGATTACACATTGACTTACCACAACACAAGAAACAACATTTTTTAAGCTTTACATTAACATTCTCTCTCTCTCTCTCTCTCTCTCTCCTCATCTGTAGAATATTGTGCCCGGTGAAATAATGGAGGAGGTAAATGAACTCTTTGTTCCAGAGAACACACTGAATCTTGCTGTGGCTGATGCAAACACACTACCCACCATCAGCATCACCAAGGTAACCTGCCACTCCAATATCTAGGCTTCCTATTTGTTACGTAGTAAATAGCTACATTGTCTGTTCTGGGGAAGAGCTACTCATAATGAACTAAAAAAACCTGCTCTGCTGTTTGGATCACATGAACTGATATCTGCTTCTCACAGTTCTTAGAGACATAACACTCTCCAGGAAAACTGAGATGTATCTGACAGAATTAAATGTAGACTAACAGGATTGTCAAGAACTGAAACCAGACCCAAGCATTTTTCTAGAGAATACTTTGACAAAGACTTACATCAGTGCACACTTTTAGAAACAACCCTTGGGCAAAACAAGCTGGATATGCAGACTGCAGTATGTGATTGTATTTATTTAAACATAACTCTTTGTTTATCTCCTTATTCACTTGTTATTTACTTATATTTACCAGGCATAACACACACACACACACACGCACACACACACACACACACACACACACACACACACACACTCAAACACAAACACAAACACACACACCCTCACACACACACAAAAAAAAACACACACACACACACACACACACAAAT
>CAAKHD010011437.1:79453-94151 GCA_901007705.1 Fistularia tabacaria | reverse complement strand
CTCTTTATTCACTCTTTTTTTTTTTTTACATTCCACACACAACACACACACACACACACACACACACACACACACACACACACACACACACACACACACACACACACACACACACACATCTTTAATTGTTGCTTTAAAAGTTATGCAAAATTTCCTTTGTTCATTTTTTTCTTTTTGTATTTATCTGTATGTGATTCCTGTGTAAGTACCTCGAAAAGTATTTTTCGAAATGCAGTCATATAGATTGTATTTGTACAGACATGCACATATGCTTTGCCCAAAAAACGTATTCTCATTTTGAGATTGATTCCTTGTGTAGTTTAGGTTTGATTTAACCGAGGCTGGCTCTCACTGGGCTTTATTGTGGTTTAGTAGAGAATGATTGTATTGATGCCAAGCATATCAGCCACAATATTTCTATAGAGCTGTGATATAAGATGAGACATTATTACAGCTGCTAGACAGATGACACATTAAGCAATGGAAGAAATCAAACTATTACAATGTTCAGGAATCTAGCAAGTGAGTATTGGATCTCATGACACCTAGTGGTGAAGCTGCAGCTTGCAATCTTTTCTTATTGGCAGATAGGTTTGTGGCCAATATCTGACAAAATATCAGACAAAGCCCAACATTTTTGTTTGCTAGGATATGCTGTTACTTATGAGAAATGAGTAAAAATGAATTGCATTCAAAAACATTTCTGAATTAGTTTGCAGTTGCAGCAATGCAGGAAAAAGAAAATAATTGTCAGTCTTAATTGATTGAGATATGTCAGATACGTCATAGTCGGGGGAAGTACAGCTGTTGTTATCACGAGTTTCTGAACCCCTTAAAACATAGTGTGATTTGAATAAGAGATAGGCAAAAAATTATCCATACTGAATTCTGTAAACTTGACCTTAAAAAGAAATCACACATTTGACCTGAACTGTTTGCTGTTTACCTGTAATTTTCACCTTCAGTTTTAAAAAAGAAAAATATAATTTCTGCACAATCTACTTCTTCAATAGTATTATTACTAATGAATTAATTACCAACTAAATAAACACCATCAGTGTTGATAAGTCCACACCTTTTTGTTGAAAATTAAATGTTATTTTGCAAATTGCATTCTGTGTTATTAATCATAAGTAATTTTTTCTTTTTCATCAGCTTGACCTCCAGTGGGTCCAGGTTCTAGCAGAGGGCTGGGCAAGTCCCCTGAAGGGCTTCATGAGAGAACGAGAGTTTCTCCAAGTTTTGCACTTTGGCAACCTCTTAGATGGTAAGAGCGAAAGCACCACGATTGTCGCCATCACCTTTTTCTGACTTTGCTCTAGCATTATCACTGCTACCAATATATATCCTAGTCTTGTAGTCTTGTAAAATCCATTTAGACTGCTAACTATTTAATGAAATACAGACCTCTTTTTCAGTTATCATATAAAGGATGGAATGAAAGAAAAAAAGAAAAAAGAACTTGTCCTACATTTAGAACATATTCAATTTCTAGATGTAAGAGGCACTTCACAGAATAAGTCTCCTTTCTGGCAGATTACATGTTGTGTCATTTTTAATGATTTTACCCATGTGTTCTAGTTCTATTAGATCTTTGAAAACCATAAATGAAACCAGCGTTATCTTTGTTAATCAGAACATTCAGCCTACTTTTGGAGACGATGCGTGCAGACTTTGCATATCTAGGTCAACTATCATTGATTCATCGGAGGATGTTTGAAGCTTGCTCGTGTAATTAATTTCAGCATCATCTCATACTTGCACTATTTAAAAACATTTACTGAGTACCTTTGGATATTTTTTCAAGGTCAGTGCTCAACTGCACACTAATTTCCACACGCTAAGTAGCATTAAATGAAGTTATACTTGATAAAATACATAAAATACATTAAAATGAAATATAAAATATAGTAAAATATACATAATAATACATACAATAATACATTGTAAGATAAAATATATATATGTATGTAGCTATTTACTACTTTTCTGTCAAAGGCATTGTACTTCTCACATTTCCTAAATAGTTAATCCCTGTAATGAGTGTACCTCTTTAATTTCAGAAGTCATCGCTTAAGTAAATGCAATATAATTTGAATGTACTTTTGGGAGGTCTTGCAAGTCTGACGCACATTTATTTTTTGTTTCAGTTTGGATTAATTAGGTTTTTCTTTGGTTCACAGATGGGGCCATCAACTTGTCTGTCCCCATCGTCCTGCCTGTTAGTACTGAGATCAAGCAAGAGCTGGATGGCAGCGCAGCCATAGCACTAGAGTACCAGGGTTCACGAGTGGCTATTCTCAGGAATCCAGAGTTCTACGCACACCGCAAGGAGGAACGTACTGCCAGACAGTGGGGTACCACTTGCCCCCAGCACCCTTACATCAAGGTGAGAGGGCATTCACCAAATGCCGTAAACTCCTAAAGATATCTTAGCAGTGTCAACCACCATTGATGTTCTCTCTTCATGTGTTCATGTTACAGTTAACTTTGTAACTCTAATTTAAAGAAAAAAAGCCTTGCATATATAGAGCATTTTTATAATTGCAGGAGATTTACTGACATTTTCAACTTGTGCAGATGGTTATGGAGGGAGGTGACTGGCTTGTAGGAGGTGACCTGGAGGTATTGCAGCAAATTAAATGGAATGATGGACTCGACCAGTTCCGTCTCACCCCACAGGAGTTGAAGCAGAAATTCAAAGATATGAATGCGGGTAAGACAATCTTCAAAATCTTTCACCCAAACCCAGAGCAAAGATCAAGAAGCTTTTGGAAAATTATACATTTATTTGGAGTAGCTATGTAGTTATATGACCTGTATGACAGGTAGTAGTAGTGGCACTACAAATATACATTGTGAATTGCAAGGATTCAAAAATGTAATGTCTTGAATTTGGGAGTAATTAATTCTAGAATATACAATTTCACTTTCAGAACCAGAAAATTGACTACATAAACAGTGACATAGTGAATTAAAAGCAGCGTGGTGATGTTTGTGATCAGAAGACACATAGCTTCCTTTCACTGTGACATGAATGCCATACTCATGCTTTGCTCTTTGGTTCCACCATGAGTTTCTGCTGGGGAGAGAGTTTGTTCTAAAATACAGAGAACACAAGCAACTAATGTGAAATAAATCAAATAAATACTGTGAAAGATGGTGAGGAGAAAAAAAATATTATTGGTAATTAGATAAGAAAGTGCACTCAACTAAAAAATAAACAAATGTCAGAATAGAAACAAACCTTCCTGGCTAAAGGGATCCAGATGATGAAATCTAAAGCCCTGTGTCTTAGCATTTTGTCATGAACAAATGACACAGCTCAATGGCTTAACTGATGCTTCTGTGTAACTATTACTTCCCTAGATGCCGTATTTGCTTTTCAACTCCGCAACCCAGTCCACAATGGTCATGCTCTGCTGATGCAGGACACAAAACGTCGTCTGCTGGAACGTGGCTACAAGAATCCTGTACTACTACTGCACCCACTTGGTGGCTGGACCAAAGATGATGATGTGCCTCTGGACTGGCGAATGAAGCAGCATGCGGCTGTTTTGGAGGACGGTGTCCTGGACCCAGCAAACACCATCATTGCCATCTTTCCCTCACCTATGATGTATGCTGGACCTACAGAGGCAAGGATCTGTTGATTTATTGTGCAGTTAGATATAAACGCATATTTGGTCCTTGCGTGATTATCAAGCTGGATGTTCTCTAACTTTCCCTCAGGTACAATGGCACTGTAGGGCTAGAATGATTGCGGGAGCCAATTTTTATATAGTTGGACGGGACCCTGCAGGTATGCCTCACCCGGAGACTAAACAAGACCTGTATGAACCAACGCATGGGGGCAAGGTCCTAACCATGGCGCCGGGACTCACCTCTGTGGAGATTATTCCCTTCAGGGTCGCTGCCTACAACAAGTCTAAAAAGGCAATGGATTTCTATGACAAAGAGAGGTAAGTAAAAAAAAGGAAACCTATGAGTTTTCAATGTAAGATCAGCAGTCTGCAATTGGGACACTTGAGGGTTGAGGAGCGGAGATATTTTCTAATATCATGCATTGGACAGACAATGTTGAAATTTGTATTTATATCAGTTGACAAGGTATGTTTATAAATGACAGTAGCACACCACTGTACCTGCACATGTTTAAAATAAAAACATGAATATGGAAATTATTTGCTTCTTATTGAATGGACAATTACACTGTATGTTTTATACATGACACCAGGCTCAGTTTAAAATAAAACACAATTTTATGCAGTATATATAGAAACGGGTCCCTGCTCGGTCTCTCCATTAGTGTGGGGGTCATTGGCCTGAAAAACATAGGACCCTAGTCCAGACATTTATGTTGGAATGTGTGAAAATATATTTAAATATGAAGTATAGTATTTTGCTGGCTGACAAGAACCATCAGTGCATACCCTTTAAGGAATTCGTCATGGTGGCTGCAATAAATCTAAGCCCTTCCAAAATTCTGGCCATGCATATAATACTGCCATACATTGCTTAAATTGTGCTTTAGCTAATACACTTGCATAAATTATGTTATATGGACCACTAAACTTGTGTTACCCAGTACTGCCCAATCTCTGCATATTTCAATTCCTCATTTTTCATTCTGTTAGACATTCCGACTTTGAGTTCATCTCTGGAACCAAGATGAGGAACTTGGCTCGCACAGGACAGAACCCTCCGGATGGTTTCATGGCCCCCAAGGCCTGGAAGGTGTTGGTTGAGTACTACAGCTCACTTCAAAAGGACCAGTAATCAGCTCAGCTCACGACTGTGAAAATATCCATTCCCCAAGAATATCTTAGAAAGCTACCTGTTTAATCTTATCCAAATGCACAGTTAGAGTGAAGAAGCTATATTGCAATAAATAATAAATCATTCTGGCAAAGTTGGATATTTTGTGAGTCTTCACAAAATCAACATATGAGGTAGATAAATCATGACATTTTCCATGACTTTAAATTGTGTGATTTATTAATCTATGTTTTGTTTACATTCACTTGCCAATGTGTTAGGCACACAGAGCTGAAACTGGTACATTATAAAACAGTAGCAACAGTTCATGTGAACTTATAATGTGCAGACTTATTTAATGTACTTAGGAGAGTGGGTTCCAAATATTGGGTGAACCTTAACAGAATGAAGAAAATATTAGGACACACCAAAAGCTCTCCCTACAAACCATAGCAATTCAACTACACCTCATTGTATGACATCTATGACCAGTAAGTTAAAGGCATTTTGTAATTGGATGTACTTAATACATTTGCAAGTAATATGCATAATATGCTATGTATTGTAATAAGTTAAGGGTTACATGAAATTATTTTCTTTCTTTCTTCTTTTTTTTTTTTTTTTTTTACCTTAGAAGCACATCCCTTGAAAGGGAAATCATTTAGGATATTTACATATTATATTTGAAGGAAAAAGTAAAATAGAGTTTGCTTTTTAATGCATTTTATAATACATGACTGTCACTCCAGTATTTGTATTAACTAAATGAAAGCAATATTATCACTACCTACAGTGCCTATTTGTATCACATATATACTATGTATGTTAATTAATACCGCAATATTGTTTAATAATATTGTAAGTGCTGCATACTTATAAAATAAGAAAGTGCCTTTCTCTAAAATGTCAACAGAATACAGATGAAAATGTTTAAGTTCCTTTGTGTCTGAAAGCTCTCTGGGAATTATGTAATGTTGTGAATTTGGGCATTTGTAATTAAATACCTGCAATATAATACATCTGGATACAGATGTGAATATTAAATGGAGTAATAAAGAAACCTGTTGCTACTATGAAAGAATGTAAGTACCAAATTGCTGGGATATTGTGCATTGTAACCTAAATAATATAAATCATCTTTTAATGCAATCGATTGAAATGTTTACTGCAGTTTTCTGCCCTTATTTTGTTGGTGTGAATTGATTATGCAACATACCCCCACACAGCTCTCTCAGTTCAAAGTTCATACTTATCATGCATGTAAAAAGAGAAGTAAAGTTTAAAGGTTGAAACCATCAATGCTTCGAATGTATCGTTCAAAGTTGCAAAGCGGAAATGCAATGCCGCCCTCTGCTGGGTGAATATTGTACTGGACGACAAAATACCCGCTAAATCGAGACCGCTGGAGTGTCCGTATGGGGCCCATGACATGTCAGGTTTCTGAGGTGGATTCATCCAATGGTATTTGCAGTTCAGTGTTGCTATTAGAAGACAGATTGGGTGCCTCAATTCATCAACCAGAAGCATATGCCATCTATTGTACATTTTTAAAGTAAATAGTGAGTGTCTTGTTTGGCTATACCATACGGTTGGTGTTGATCAGGTCTTTTGTTTCCTGTGATTACGAAATTCCTGAGAAGTTTTTAAATTTATAGGGTTGAGTGAGTAATTTTGCCAGTTATTAAGCTGCGTGGGCTTACATTGCTGTGAGATGACTGTGTTCCCTATCAGGAAGTACAAGTCGCGAAGGAGATGCTTTCTAATTACCCGTGCTTGGGGTCAGATAATTTAATCTGTGATATTTCAGGTTACTGGTTTTAGATTTGAAGAGCTGCAGACTCACAATTTCATAAAATTTCCAACTGATTTATATCCAATGTGTCTCATCTCGAAGAAATCAAAGTGAAAACCAAGCTGGTGACAATATACAACTGCCATGATTATATTTCAGTAAAATTTACCTAAATTACCTAAAAACATTGTTTCCTAAAATTTTGAACATATAGACATTAATATTTTTTTATGTGTTTTTCCCCCTTGTTGTGGGCCGAGTGGAGCCCTTCTGCCGAGGTAAGTCTATATTTACAATATTTTTAGGGAAATGTGGTTACGTCCTGACTTGTTTTGTAATATGAGAATGACTCTTCTCTAGTACCTGTTGTATTTCCTAGAGAATACATAACAATGGGACATGCATTCCAAGAAACACTTCTTGTAAGAACCCTAACCTGTAATAATATAAATTGGCAAATCAACAAATCTATCTCTCATGGCTAAAAAGAAATTAACTTAACCATGTAATGCAACTGCAATGGGGAGAGTACCCATCAACATTTCTGAGGTCCATATTGTATAAACAAGCAAAGCAAAAAGTATTCAATTAATTACAGAATAACCTGTATTAACATGACAACCAGCTATGAGTTCAGTTATTTCAGTAATCAGATTAGGCAAAAATTAAAACCAAAGACCATTTTTTTTTCAAAAAGGTTTCAATCATTTAATCCATTGACATTCCTCCCCAGTTGTCATTACAACCTTTAAACATCAACGTTGAACAAACGTGGCGAGATTGTATTCATTACTGAAAAAAATGAAGAAATTTATGTGTATATTTATAACACAATTATTTTCACAACTACTGTTACAATTATCGATCACCTTATTATTTACAACGATACGACATGCAAACATCGCCGTTATTTCTGTTATTGCCATCATGGCAGTCGTTGCAGCAGCACTACTGGTAGTGACAGTAGGAGTTGTATTTTCTTTAAAGCAGTACCTAACTGCACACATTCTCGAGCAGTTGACAGGGCTGATCTCAGTTAAAAGTGGTTTGTGGAATTTGAATGAAGAATAAAATTGCGCACATGAAAGTTAATCAAAAAATCTGTGTTAAAATCTGTGAATTCAAATCAGTCGATGTGTTAGACAACATGGTCCGAAGGCGTTTGGTGGCAGGTTGAAGCCGCGAAAAGTGACATTATGAGAGAAACTTCCCTAATTACAGTCACACGTGATCACTTTGACAGAAGGGAGCGTCGTATGCGGACTCGCATTATCCTTCCGCCAGGAGAAAGAAATTACTTCATTTTGGAACTTTTCAGATTTAATCAAAAACGCATGTGAGCAGCATGTCATGTGTGTGCAATATGAATAGTTGAAATACCGTCGATTGCTATTACAATTCTTAATTTTAAACGAGTCGTGGAACTAGATGTTGAAGGCGGCGTGATATCTGTTCTAAAATCCCAGCCTGCTCTACCTTCTTTTTTTCCTTCGGTGGAGGCCATGATGGGAGCCTGAGAGTTCAGCTGGAGCGAGAAGAGCGAGAAAAGAAGATGATTCCCCGGGACGGAGCTGTCAAACCGATCCGTGAAGCTTCCTGATCTTTGTATAGTGTGCACACATCTAAGGTGGAGCCTGTCACTTTTTTCAGATGTGTTCCTGGCAACCAGTCGACTACAATGTTAAATCGTTAGGGGGCTTTTGGATCGAAAAAGGGGGTATCGTTCGCTATTGTTGCTAGCTAGCGCTAGCTAGTTAGCTAGCGAGCTAGCTACGTCTGGCTGACTGGATACGGGTTTCGGGAACCGGTGAGTTCTTGGTCGTCTCACCGTCGATCGCAACAGCTGCGATCGAGCCATCGGCTTGGACGGAATAGGACAAGTGCATGTATTTGATTTGCAGGTGTTCGCAAGACAAATTGCATGATTGGGAAAGTCGGGCCCGCACGGAGGAGCACAGCAAGGCCCGTCTTTATGATCCAGAGGAAGCCTGTCTAATCCTACCGACATTCATCGCTAGCTCTGCTGGCTAGCCCGTCTCTGCGAGGACCTGCGAAATTCAGAAAGCCGGGCAGAGCAGACTCGCTGACTTCGAAACTCACGACCAGGCGGCCAATACGAGAAAAACCTGTTTTCATCATTTACCCCCTATAGACTCCTGTCACCTGCTGCAATGACTGCCATTATAAAAGAAATTGTCAGCCGGAACAAAAGGAGATATCAAGAGGATGGCTTCGACCTGGACTTAACATGTATCCTTCCCCGTGTCCCTTATTTCCGTTGCATTCGGAACATCGATCCATATCATGTAACGGTTATGGTAACGACCTAAACTGGAACCTTAAACGCCAGTGGAGTGCCGTGAGGTAGCTAACTTCTCTGCTACTCTGCTAACTGCCTCGATGTTTAGACAGCGCTGCTTTGCTGTCACCAAGCATGTTTGAAAGATGGTGGATCTGTCAAACCGGCACGCTTAAATGTCATAATGGTATTGCAGCTGTAATGTTTCATCGCACTGGCCCTGAATGTGTTTTCGATCAAACGTCGGGTCTTCTTGCTCGCACACCACCCCCCTGATCTAGCATCTAGCTTAATGCTGTGACATTAAGTGGCATCTAGTTAGCCTTAGCCAGTTAGATGTTTGATCTGTATCAGTTGTGGTCTACATCTGTATTCAGATGTCTCACTGTTACATTTTATGACGAGGCTGGTTAATCATGTAATTGCAAGAATTTGCTCAAGCTTTCACTGTGGAATTAGATGCCTTACGCTACATTATAAATTTCTCAGTGGGCCATAAATGTATTTGTAATCAACGTATTATTCTCATTCAGTCATTACCTGTCTTCCAGGGGGCTGAATTGCAATTTTAAAGCCCCCTGAAGTTTTAATTTCTCACTAACACTGCCGATAGCTGATGCAGCGCGGTGCCACTGGTCCTGAATTAATTTCTTCAAGTTGTTGGGTCTGCTATGTGCTAGATAAGCAAACACCCTGGTTGTCATCGGCCAACTGAATGTAAAGTGATGTTGATCACAGTGAGTGATGGTATGCATGCAGTATCAATATGTCAGAACATCTTTCATTTCTATTGTTGAGTTCGACAATGAGTCCATCAATTAATGTTGCACTCTGTAGAGTTAACTTTCTAACTTGGTCATTAGCATTATTTTAGAAATGCCAAAATATAAAACTTCCCACCTCTGCAACTATCAATATTTGTAGACATTATCTGTCACCCTGCCTTTAGGCTTTTGAACTTATTGGATGAAACAAGATTTAAATGAAAGCTTGTGCCAGACTACTTCTATATTTTCTATTATTGATAGAATTTGTTATTAACTTGATGGTAGAGAAAAGGCAGCTAATAAGATGGAAAAATTATGGCTTGCAGGATCATGTCATCCTTTATCCTATAAGTAATAGTGCTATATATTTTAGACGTTTGCAGATTGGGAATTTGATTTGACACAAATGCTAAACACTTTTATGTCTCCCATGAATGGAGAAGTAAAATGTTTCTGTAGCTCAGTCCCCACATTGATGTTAGAAGCGTTGTTCCAAATTCAGGCTGTTCCCTTTGCTGGACCCTACATATGGAAGGGTAGATGATGAAACTTGAATCAAAAAGTTTGGTCAGAAGATTCTCACATGGTTTTATGTTTTGGCGAACGAGTCATATCTTGCTGTAATATACGAACTCCACAGTGTGCTTGGTGCTGGCCTGAAGGGGTCATGCCACTCAAAAGTGTCATCTTTTGAGTTTAAAGTCTCATGTTCAGATATGGTCCTTCTCAGTCTATCTGTGTTATCATTTTGGCATGGTGTCTAAAACAATATGGGCTCTACGTGGTTATGTAATGCAGTATCACAGTTCTGGGAATTGCCCTTAAAATAGAGTTGCCTGTGATCCTGTATCAGCATTGCTGTCTGAGTGAGCTCCCTCTCTCTTACCCTCTCAACCCACCACCTCTCCTTTGCTCTTTTTCTTGACTACTCCCACTCTAATTCTCCCTCCCTCTGCTAACCCCCTTTCCTCTGCTCTCCTCCTTTCCTGTCCTCCCCACCCCCTCCTCGCTCCGCACTTGCCGGTTCCCACTCTCCCTCTCCCCCCCTATCATTCTCGTTTGTGGATTTGGCATGTGCATAGAACCAAGGCAGGCCTGGCTTTAGAAAATAGGCATTCTTGATTTTTCTCTCTATCTCCTGTTCTTTCTCTCACTCGAAGTTCCATGAGGGGTCTTGCATGTGTGTTTCCTCCCAGCTGCAGGGACCAAGTCCCCCATGCTCTGGGCTGAGGCTCTCCTGGGAGCTGTGAAGCTTTTTAAAAACACTTAGAATAGTCTGACTGTGATCACTTTGCCAGTAGGTCCAAGGGTTGGAGTAGCCTATTAAAGAGCATAGAAAAACTGTATCTGGCGCCTAATTAGGTCTTTAAGGCATGAGTAGAAGGGATTATGGCACAGTATGTATAGATAGGCTCCAGAGTTGTAAGCTGCTGGGAAGTAGCCTGACAGTATTCGGATATCAGTATAGAATAGTTATTGGGCTTGTTGTTTCTTGTGTTCAAATACTTTACCTTCATGAAGCAGCAGCAGGGTGAATAATGAACCTGACTACTTGGTTTTATGAACGATAGCTATTTTCATGTGAAATTATTATCTGGGCTGGATGTCACCTGCTTTTAACTCCGTTTAGGTGCCCAAAACAATGAAATTAAGGTGGAAGAGTTTGTATGCAGAGTTTGAAGTTTTTCTACAAGTATGCCTGTTCAACCCTCCTCAGATCATTTAGCAAATTATTAGAAAATGTACAAATTGCTCTTGTCTTTGATTTTTCTCAAGCAGAACTACCGATAGCAAAGTTCTGTTTGCTGTATGTGCACAACAAATTGCTGCATATTTTAGCATGGTTAAACGGTAAAAAAAGCAACCATGCTCACCAGGCATATCTTTTCCAATGTGATTTGATTCTGGATAACCATCTGCTTGAAATCCGAAAAATCCAATGAGAAATATTAATCTTTTCTCTATCTGACACAACAACATAGGAAGCATAAGAAAAGGTTACCCTTTCGTTCGTGGTTATAGTGTGAAAACCCACAGCTTTTGGCCATCGGTGAATTTCAGTTACAGGTAGGCGTTCTTGAATTCATGCATGCCAACTTCATTATTCTTTTCATCGCAACACATCAGTGATGTGTGCCTTTAAGATCGTATGTATGTCACTGTATATTTGGCTGTGACACTTTGCATCTCCTGGGCTGAAATATGGAGCCCTGTTCAATGATGTAAGGAGACTTAAAAATGGCAGGAAAGTTGATGCAGCTGGAAGTTACTTGTTGATAAATTTTTGTGTGTGCATCATGACATTAACCTTTCCCTGTATGCTAAATGGTAATACTACACCATGGATTTTCTAACTAATTTTTTTTCAATGTGATTGCCATGGCTTTTTCATAGCCATTTCAAACTGTTGTGAAGAACTCGAATGAGAGATAAGTTGAACATTTGCAATCATCCCAATATAACTTTAGTTTCTAAAAATACCTGCAGGTCAGAGAGCAGACACTCTTCTCGTGCACCCACATGTAGCCTGGCTTGAGCAGGAGCGCTGTTACTCCCGTCCTTTCTTCTCACTGTCAAGGCCATCTGTCACAACACGTGGAAACACACATACACACTGCTCAGCACCCCTCCTCTGTGTTCTCATCTATCCGCCACTACAGTGACACCCTCATATAGACAGTTGCTGAAACTTTTTCACGGTCTGTTGCTCATTCATATACATGTGCTCTAATTTCTTATTGATGGAATACATTTTTAGACAGAATTCAATTTATTTATTGCTTGCTTGTTACATATGTATTGAAAGCATCAGTATCCCAGGTCTTCGTGGCCAAAATGGAAAAAAATAATTAGATTTTTCTCATTTTCAGAGACTTTGCTAACCTTTTAGAGGTAATTTCTTGCTGATTTTGTCTTTTTTTTTATTATTGTTTTGGGGTGAATTCTTGCTGATTCATTTACTAATTGTCAAAATCCACAATACAACAGCACATTTCAACAATGTTCTGTTTGAATTCTGTAAAAGTCCTGACCTCTATTCTGTACTTTTATTCCTAATTTTGCTTATGTTTTGATTTTCATAAACATGCAGAATGTATACTTCCTTGACTTCATGTCCAAACAGATATATACCCAAACATCATTGCTATGGGCTTTCCAGCTGAGCGACTCGAAGGCGTGTACAGAAACAATATAGATGATGTAGTTCGGTGAGTTGTGCTGTCTTTGTGTCAAAAGGGAAACAAGTGCAAGAAAAGTGTTTTGTTGAATGTATTTTTTATTTTTTTTGCATTGATTTCATAGATGCCTTCTGTTTGTTTATGTTCTCTGCAAACAGGTTTCTGGATTCAAAACATAAAAACCATTACAAAATCTACAACCTGTAAGTGTCCTTCACGTTTTCTCTATCGTAACTGCTTTTTTTCACTCACCAACTTCCTCTGTTTCACTGCTGACTGGATTTTACTCTTCCCGTTTCAGCTGTGCAGAAAGACACTACGATGCTGCCAAATTTAACTGCAGAGGTATGCCAACTTACATGTTCACTTGAGCCTTTTTCCCCTAAAAAACAGTCTCACATTTTGCCAGAGGCAAACACTTGATGACTCACAATGTTGTTGAATATCTGAATCTCACAAAATGTTCATTCTCTCCCTCCCTGTCATCTCCTGACCCGCCTGCTGCTTTGTTCCTGTCTACATCATATATATGTTGGGTTTTTTTTTTGTTTTGTTTTGTTTTCATCTCATTACAACTTTGCTTGGGTCTGCATCTGGTCACGCATCAGTTGCACAGTACCCCTTCGAAGACCACAACCCTCCTCAGCTGGAGCTAATTAAGCCGTTCTGTGAAGACCTGGATCAGTGGCTCATCGAGGATGACAATCACGTGGCGGCTATTCACTGTAAGGCTGGGAAAGGCCGTACTGGTGTCATGATCTGCGCCTATCTCCTTCATCGGGGTAAATTCCTGGAGGCCCAAGAAGCACTTGACTTTTATGGAGAAGTCAGGACAAGGGACAAGAAGGTTAGACGACATATTCTTGTTATCATGGATCACCTTTCTTGATTGCAGAAGGCATTATAAATTACATCTGGAAGAGTCCAATGTTACATGGTCATTTTGAAACAAAAAAAATCAACACAGTAGTTTGTTGGGTTTTTGAGTTGCCAAATAACCAACTAATCTAGAGATATCAACTACCTGTCATACCTACCTACCTATCATATTATTGACCTGCTAAGTATGCCAATGTGTGGCCTCTACCACCCTTCTTTAAAAAAATTAAAAAAAAAAATATATGTAACTTTTGTGATACTTCTCGGATTGGCAGCATTACTAACACTTTGAAAAATACATTAAACATTCACCTTTTGAATACAACAACCAAAGATGCAAATATGCTGCTAGTCTATCGTGGGGTGTCCATACACCTGTTCTTTGCATACTTAAATTTAGCCATTTATAAGAGTGGAAAGAAACAAAAAATGTCAAAACTGATTTAGCATCTTTAGAGGATGAGAAAGTTTTGATCAAAAAGAAATGCTTGGTGCAGTGGAAATTGATTCTGTGAATATTTGATGCATAGAAATTTCATAAAAAATGGCAGCCCTGTGAAATTAAAGGTACTATCCTTGAATGAATCCCTGAAACATTAACAATATTGCATTGAATAAATCAATTAAATGTATTCCTCCCCCTGTAGGGGTAAAGCCAAGTACCCTAAGAACTATCACCAATTACTGACAATTATGATGAACCAACTTAACACGATGCTTGCGAGTGGAAGCACATACAAATTTTTGCCTTTCTTAAGCTGTTTGTCTGAAAATTATTTTGAAGTGTTCGATACATTTAGATGGAAAACCAACAAGTGTGTTCAGTGCAAATGGATCAAAATACCTGTTTTGGTACAATTATAATTTTTGGACCTTTTAGCCACAAGGCCAAATTCTCAAGATTTCTCTTCACTACTTTTAAGAAATTTTGGTACTGTGAACTTCAGAGTGCTATGTTTTTGTAATTTAAAAAAAAAAAAAAAAAAAAAAAAAAAAAAAAAAAAAAAAAAAAATAATTTTTTTT